>VMDO01009404.1:15146-77643 GCA_007922755.1 Pedetes capensis | reverse complement strand
TCCTTCCTTCCTTTCTTCCCTACTTCCTCTCTCTCTCTCTCTCTCTTTCTTTCTTTCTTTCTTTCTTTCTTTTTCTTTCCTTCCTTTCTTTCTTTCCTTCCTTCTTTCCTTCCTTCCTTCCTCCCTCTGTCCCTCTCTCCCTCTCTCCCTTCCTCCCTTCCTCCCTTCATTCCTCCCTTCCTTTCTTCCTTTCTTCCTTGTTTTCCTTTTCCATTCTCCGCCCTGGTGGGAAATATCAGGGAGGAAATAAGGGGATATAAGCAAAAGGACTCTGAGTATCTCCCACCCCCAGATGCCGAAACAGCTCTCTCTGATGAGTGGAACTGTTCAGCAGTAAGAACCAAAACCAACTTACAGAGGTGAGCCTGAAATAAGAAGCAGACTGGCCCGTGAGCCCAGAGTTCCAGCACCTGCCCAGTGTGGCAAGTCTTTCCCACTGTTTTGCTAGAACTTCTGCTTGCTTTGTACTGTCAATCCCAAGAGCTTCTCAAAGGCTGGGATTCCTGCTTTGTTCATCTTTTTAGCCCTTAGTACTTTTGCTGGCCCATAGCAGGCTCAGTAAGCTGAATTGGTAACAGCTGGGTTGGTATGGGACATGCTTACCCAGGATCCAACTATTTTGGTTCTTTAACTCTTGCTGTCTATTTTGGCTTCTATTTGGCTTCTATTTTGGCTTCTATTTGTAGGCTGAAAAGAGCTATCATGGATTTTTAATGGCATTGCTGTTTTAATAAAACATTATACATATGTAGAATAAAAAGAAACATCTACTGCCTACGTGTTCTTCCTACACCTCCTAAGTGCCCAGGCCTGGAAGAAAACCCATATTTGTAGACTAGCCAGCAGTACCATTTCCCAGATAGCAGTCTCCAAAATATTAAACCTGGTTCTTTCAAGGTAATAGCCACCCTCCACAATGTGTGCTTTCTACAACCCCCCAAAATAAAATAAGAGTCAATGACACCATTACCCTTAGGTCCCAGAATACTTAAAAGATGTTGAGTAAAAACTATGCCCTAACACTTTGCGGTAGAGGCCCTGTTCTATCATCGTGTCTATTCCTGTTCATCCCAACAAAGCTCCTGGCTTGGTTTAAGCCACCCATTTTTATTAAGCACCTCTTGTACCAGACGATAATCCTCTGCTCCCAGGGATTGTAGGTCTTCACCGAGAATGGAAGTTTCTCGGCAGTTCTAAGGGAGTTACACTCTAGCTGGGTGCTAACTTGCCAGACACTTTCAGCTCTGCAAACACCCAGGGAGAATAAGAAGTGCGGCCGAAATAGGTGCCTGACTTCACCCCATAATCTACCACCTCCCTCAGCATGTGACCGGTGGATCCTCCCAACCCTTATCTTTCCATTCAAGTTGGGAGGGGCGTATCGGGGCAAAAAAGAACGAAAACGGGGAACATGAGGGCAGCCCAGCATGCCTGAGTAACTGTCAGGCTGCACAGGAGAGTTATAATTAAAGTCCAAGATGACAGATAACTGTAAAATCAGATTGGTTCCTTTCCACATGGACGGAAAACATAATGTTGTCATCCAACCCGAGCTTTTTTGTAAATTGAAATTACAGTTTTATTTGTAGCTCTTTTTAAAGGTCCATTAATTAAAAATTGGAAGCCACGCCAATGCAAGAAATTCCATAAAAGGTGTTAGATTGAATGATCACTAAGGACTATAATTAAAAGATGATGTTATCTGAATATCAAATGCTCCAAATCGATGTTTGTTTTTTATTGAAAATAAACAAATTCAGGAGCAAAAGAAAAAAAAAGTGGAAAAGATATGGGCAAAATGTAATGATAATGGTTGACTTCTAAACAGCCAAGGAAATTATAGTCATCATGTGTGGGGAAAGAACAAACACCTCTTAATTGCATTTCATTATAACGTACCTTTCTCTGCTCGGTTGTATATATTAATTATAAAAATCGTGTAGCAGAGAAGAGAGGCTCTACAATAGTCTTTCCCCCCTTCTCCCTTAATTCTGTCTGAAGCAGGATGGAAGAACAATATCAACTGTCATCTGCAGAGAGAGCTTTCAAAGACAAAATCATAAAAAGAATGAAAGGCTATTATATAAAAAAGAAGAAAATGCTTTGATTTCACAGATTTCCCACTTATTAATGTTTAAGGTTATCTGTTCTTTTTGGAGAGCATCTTCTCATATTGTTTTCTGTGTATGTTCAGCTAACCTCACTTTCTGTGTATGTTCAGCTAACCTCACTTTCTGATTGTGGTATCACATGGCATATGCATTACGTAGCTAATTGTTAATGGAAGTGGGGAGTGGGTGGGAAGAAGTATTACCATGGAAAGATGCCATTGCAGGACTTGAAGAATTTTCAATGAGCAAAGTAAGACAGTGGTGGGTTGGGTTTGAGTCCAGTGCTCACTACTTAAGGCAATGATGGAAGTAAACAGACTTAAATGGCATCAAGAAAGACCCAATGTGGGGACTTCAAGAACTGTTGACTGGGCTGCCAGTGGACTGAAGTGGCATTAGGACTTTAGCTTTATCAGAAATCTGCAGAAACAGGAGGACTCTCTCTATTTGGCAAGGGTTACGGTGTGGTTCCTTAGAGAGCCAGGGATCTTAACCTGAACTTCCAGGAGATATGGGAATAATTGCAGCTCTCTGGGCAGAGTTCCATAACTTATCAGCTTCTTGGCCGAACTGTAACTCAGAAAGGCTTATGTAAGAATTGCTATTCTGGGCCCATGGTACCAGGAACATCGGCTTCATCTGGGAGATTGTTGGAAATGCAGATTCTTCTCCTGGCCACCCCCTTCTGTAGAATCAGAACTGACTTTTCATCATGATCCCCAGGTATCAATGAGCACTTGGAAGTGGGAAATGTACTGACTTGGATGGTACACACCCTTCCATGGCTCTGAAGAGCCACACCTGTGGATCCATAGGCTCAGGTGAAACTTGGGCTCAGCCATTGACTGACCATGTGATCTGCGTATCCAAGAAGACAGCAGCATGGCCTTCCTCCTATGAGTGCTGGGAAAATTAGATAAAGTAATGGATTCAAAGCATTTAACTCCCAGCAACTAGAAAATGCTCTATAACAATTTATTGTTTTTGTAAGTTTTCTGATTTTGTCAGATTCTGGAAATTAGCCGCGACATTAAAAGTACATTGACGTACAAGTCTAAAGCACATCCGTCGATGTCTGGTGCCATTTTGTTTCTCTCTGCTTTGTTTTGCCTTTGTTTTTTGTTGAGACGGGGTCTCACTATGTAGCCCTGGCTCACCAGAAACTCACAGTCCTCCTGCCTCTGCCCTCCAACCGCTGGGATTACCATGTGTTCCACCATGCTCTGCTTGTTGCAATTTCTAATTGTCTAGTCTGGGAGAGGGATGCTCCTGGCATCTTATGAGTGGAGACCAAGAAGATTGCTGAAATCCTACAGTGTACAGGCTGGCTCCTCCCAAGGAAGGTTATCAGTCCCTAAAACGTACATATGGGAGAAGGACCTGGAAATCCACTCCCAAGGCAATCCTGAAACAGACAGCTATTGAAAACCCTATGAGGGTCGCTGTGAGTCAGATACCGATTCAACGGCACCGAACAACAATAACAACAAAAGGTACATAGTACTGAGGCTAAAAAGCTCTAATGTAAAAGCAAGGTCATGGAAATGATCTTGGCCGGATCTTGAGCCAGCATTAGGTTTCTATGAGTACTTGAGAAGTCACTCATCACTATAGCTTGTAATCTCCAAAAGTGAACTAGAATTGCCACCTTCTGACATGTCAATAATAGGAGTGGGACTCCTGCATGGAAGGTCAGCAGCAACTGATCATCCTATCAGAACAAAGTGCCTCTCTGCCCAACTTGCAGCCACTCTGTGGATGTCCTTTGGCATATCCTTTGATCTGAGTAGTGATCATTGGGTGATCACTGCTGTGCCTCAATAGGTGACATTGCTAGGTACTTCTTATCAATGCACATCACTGATGCCCAGCCCCAAGACTGGCACACATGGGAGCTTCCAGAACATCTCTTAACTGAGTAAATTTGTACCAGGCTGCCTTGTGGATTTTTGTGAAACACACTGGGTGTTTTCATATACCTGCCCTTCTGATCACTCCAGATCTTTTTTTTAAATTTGAGACAAAAATAGAATAAAATCTTGAGCTTGGGGTTATTTTGGAAGCTCATAAGGATTCCCAGCCTGCAGCTATAGCCCTGTGGCATCCAATCCCATTAGATCTCAGAAGCTAAGCAGGGTCCGGCCTAGTTAGTACGTGGGTGGGAGACCTCCTGGGAACACCAGGTGCTGGAGGCTTGGGAGACGGACCCGGCAACCAACTCCAAAAAATCAATCTGCCTTTGAAAACCCTATGAATAGCAGAGAAGCACTGACAATAGTGTTTCATGTGTTGTATGTAGGGTCGCTATGAGTTGGACACTGACTTGATGGCACCTAACAACAACAACAACAAGGATTCCCAGAAATGAGGTGCGATTGAAGAGAAGAAAATGAGCAGATGCAGTGTGAGCCGTGAGCAGCACAGCAGTGTGGTAAGACAGAAGCCTTGCTGAGAGGATTTTGTTAAAAGAGAGAGAAAGATGGTTCACTCTGGGGTCAGGCAAAGCTGGGTCCAAAACAGCTTCACCATTTACTGTGTGACTTAGAAAGTTACTCAACAGCCTCAAGAATTAGTCTTCTCATCTTTAAAATGGGAATAATCACGGGGCACATGCCTGTAATCCCTGTGATTTAGGAGGCAGAGGCAAAAGGATCACAGGTTGGAGGCCAGAGGCAGCCTGTGCAACTTACCAAGACCCTGTCTCAAAATAAAAAATTTGTCTGACCCATAGTGGCCCTGTATACAACAGAATGAAACACTCTCTGACACTGTGCCATGTCCAGCTGCTATCAGTGTTTGTCTTCTATTCACAGACTTTTCAAAGGAGGATTGTTTTTGGAGTGGACTGCCAGGTCCTTCTCCCTAGCCTGCAGCATCTGGTATTCACAGATGGTCTCCTATCCAAGAACCAACCAGAACGACTTTACTTAGTTTCCAGGATTAGATGCTAGGGTGCTATGGCTGCAGACAAAATACATCAGGGTGCAGCTCAGAGGTAAAGCACTTGTCTAGCATGGGAAAGGCCCTGGGTTCAACCCCTAGCACTGCAAAAAAATTACAATAAAAATAAAATTGTTCTAATTATTAGAATGACTTCTTGAGGTATTTTGAGTAGATGATGGTACAACAAATATTCAACCAATGCTGCCCAAAGATCTAATGAGTATAGATTTTGTGTTAGATATTGATGTATCCAAGCCACTGGGCAAGGTGCCTGGCAATGGGCACAGTTAAGACACCCACTGTTGATCCTCTCCAGACAAGCTGGGTTCTTGACATGCCCTGAATGGATTCCTGCTTTCGGTAGCGCACAGTCAAGGGCAGTGTCTTAGGGATTCTGCCATCTTGACGCCCAGTGGTGTTTGGCTTAAGAAAAACAATCAAAGAATGGTTTAAAATACTGGACATTAGCAAATCAAAATGCCCTTTGCCAACTCTTTTACATTAGGTGAGAAGGACACTTCAAAAGAGTCTGGGAAAATAAATTACTGCCTTAGGAAATCGAGGAGACATGCTTTTGAAAGATATTTATCACAGCGCTAGCTACCCAATATCTGAAAAGTAGACTCAAACTATCCAAAGAAGTAGAGAATCATTGGGGAAATTAGAAAGTCAATGTGATGGAATTCTTGGTTAGCTATTAAAAATTTAAAATCACATAAATCTATGGAAAAATACTCAAAAACTTCTATGCGTATAATGCCTAGATTAAAAATCTTGATCTTTGTTCAAGTTGCTCAAAATAAGATGCAATAAATAAATAAAGTTATATCAGAGTTGTAGATTATGTGCCCTGTTTTGTTGTCCTGTTTTTATTCTAAACCTTTTTCCAGTTAAAAAAATAATATCAATAATAGTAATTGAATACTTTAATGCTGGATTTATAACTAAGAATTTTCCTACTTTGGAAAAAAAAATACTCCGAGAAAGATCCCAGAGGGTGGAAATAAATAAAAACACATTGGAAAAATTAAATATGGCCAGTGGGTAAACTGTAATTACCTAGCGCCTAACAGTTGGAGACAGAATGTTATACAGATGGTCATTTGCATGCTTAACTATAGAGAAAGGAGCAGGTACTTTATTGGGAAAGGAAAAGAGGGAAAAAAGTCTTACTTTCAAAGCAGGATTTGTGGAGTGAGTTTTAATCTTGTCTCAAACTTGAGTTCTCTTTGGACAACTAGATTCTGGGCTACGATCACCCAGCAGAGCCTATGGATTGGGGTCATGAAGAACTGTCTCCAAATCCCTGCCTCACCCCTTCCCAGCTGTTTGAGTTTGAGCAAAGTGCTTTCTCTTCTCTGAACTTGTTTCCTCCATAAAATAGAAATAGTATCATTCCCATCAATGTGGCTTTTTGAGGACTGGATGGTATACACAAAACATTCTGGTACAGATTAATGTTGTTGTTGTTGTTGTTAGGTACCCTGGATATCAGAATCTACTGGTTACAGAATTAGTATCACTATTCTACTCTGGGCTGGGATTTAGCTCAGTTGGTAGAGCGCTGCGATGCAGTCTCTGAGGTCCCGAGTTCAATTTCCAACACGCACCGCAAAAATGGGAGAAGGACCTGGCAATCCACTCCCAAGGCAATCCCAAAACAGTCAGCCATTGAAAACCCTATGAGGGTCGCTATGAGTCGGATACCGACTCGACGGCACCTAACAACAACAACAACAACAATTCTACTCTATTGTCCCCATACTCTATGTCATTCCTGTCTGTGAGCCAGGTTGTAGACCAGGAAGTTTGGGGGATTTGCATGGAGAGATCCTTTTCTGGCTTTTTCTGCAGGCCAGAGCCCAAATTCCCAGCCTCTGAGTTCTTCCTATTACAAATGGCCACTCCCCACTCTGTCACAGCTGCATGGTGTCTTTTCCTGTTTGGTAGTGAAGGATCAATCCAAAGATGCTTTTGAGATGGAGTGACCTGGGGGCCACCTAAGTGCCTGATGGAATGTGTAATACTGACAATGCCCTGGGGTTGGGAAGGGGGATTAGGTGCACTTACCCAAGGATGTTCCAGGGGGCCAAGCTAGCATCCAACGCAAACCCACCAAGAACAGGGTAAATGCCTAGCAAGCTCTAGTCCTAGTTTCTATGGCAAGGGCTGTTTGGGGGCTAACACTGCAATGATCCTGTCTGCAGAAATCCATAGCAGTGCTCTCAATCCCCAACCTGGACTGATTTCCATTGTTCCTCTCTTTCTGCCAATCGTTCCTGTTCAAAACACATTTGACCTCTATCCGGCGCCATCAAACCCCAGTTCTCTAAAGGGCAGATTGAATTCTTGGATCAGATTCTTCCTGGTTAAGCCTCAGTATTGGCTAACAGTGTATTGAACAACCTCACTGCAGAAAACATTTGGATTGTAAGTGGGATTCCCCAAAGCAAGGCGTAGTTCAGATCAGCTGATGACTGCACGTATATTAGGGGCCAAAGCCAGCACCAGAGGCTGACGGGAAGCATGAAGAATAAGGAGGGAGGCAGTATCCAGACCAAAAAGCACCACTCAGACTTCAAGGACCTTGGCATCAAGTCGGTCATGTTTACATCTCAGAATCTCACAAGAAAAAATTAGTAAAGGCTAATCAAGGGGTAATCAAAGCCTAGAGCTTTCCAGAGAGGAATCAAAGGGTTGTGATTATAAGGGCAGGCAGGAAGCAAACAGGTCAAGACCAACACCATGGAAGAGTAGTTCTTAAGCTGGACATCACAGAGCAAGAAGGTTTTGGTGGGCAAATAAATGAAGGGATGGCACCCCAGCTGAGGGATCAGTATGACCCAGAAGGCAGAGTTCCCAGCATGCATTCTGTCCTATCAATGGGAGGGAAAGAGCTAGGGATGGAGGGACTTCGATGAGATGAGGGGAGGTAAAGGGCAACAAAGCCCAGGTGCCAACAGGAAGAGTCACAATAGTAACGCCTGCCATTTATTGAGGACCTATTTTCTTCTTGGGCTGGGATTTAGCTCAATTGGTAGAGTGCTGCACTGCAGTCTCTGAGGTCCCGAGTTCAATTCCCAGCACTGAAAAATGGGAGAAGGACCTGGGAATCCAGTCCCAAGGCAATCCCGAAACAGTCACCCATTGAAAACCCTATGAGGGTCACTATGAGTCAGATACCAAGTCGATGGGACCTAACAACAGCAACAACAATTTTCTTCTTGACTCTACAATCAATATTCTGTTTAAAAAAATGAATCTTGCTGAACATGGTGGCCCATGACTGTGATCCCAGCACTCAGGAGGCTGAAGAGGGAAGGTCATGACTTTGAATCCAACCTGGGCTACACAGGGAGACTCTGTCTCAAAAATTAAAACAACCAAGCAAAAATAATAATAATAATAATAATAATAATAATAATAATAATAATGCCTCTCTGTAAAGATGTATTAGGGACTTCCTGTGGTAACTGTTGCCTAAGTGTCTCCCTGCAATGTACATTGCTAGGTGAATACGCTCTGGTATTTGGTTCTGTTGTTGTTGTTAGGTGCCATCGAGTCATGTCCGACTCATAGCGACCCTCACAGAGTTTTCAATGGCTGATTGTTTCAGGATTGCCTTGGGAGTGGGTTGCCATGTCCTTCTCCCATTTTTGCGGTGCTGGGAATTGAACTCGGGACCTGAGAGACTGCAGAGCCGCGTTCTACCAACTGAGCTAAATCCCAGCCCCTGCTATTTGGTAGGGTTTTTTATTTTCACTGCTTTGCTTCTGGGCAGATTAAGAACATGCCCCGTGTATTTCAAGCAACGGTGATTCACTCAGGAGCTTTCAAGCCTAGTTCCATACTTTACTAGCTGTGTGGCCCTGGACAAGTTACTCTCCCCTCCTGAACCTCAGTTTTCTCACTTAAAGAAATGTAGGGACATTAGTGCTTTCACAAGTATATGAGAAGAGCAAAGAAGGAACCACACAAAGAGGACCTAGCATGGAGCCAGGCCATGGCAAGCACTTGGTTAATGCTGATTATTATGATTATTCATCACCAGTTGGCTCAAGGTCGATGTAGCCATTCTGGCATATCAAACACGGAGAGACTCTTGCGCATTATCTGTTGCTCTCTATCACCTGGCAAGTTCATTCTCTTTCCAGACCACCAGCTGGAAGGTAAGACTTCATGACTTCCATGTACTTGTAGTTCTAAAGTACCCATGTTTCCATGCTATACAACATAAACACCCCTTCTCCAGGAAGCCTTACGGGATCTCTTCAACCCACAGAGATTTCCCTCCATGGAATGCCTACCTGTTGTTCTTCTGCATGTTTACTGTTAAAACGTCCACCCAAGAGGGACAAGTCATTTACATCCAGGGCATGGTGGGAACAGTGGGGACACTGACAGCGTCAGTGTTGGGGATGCTCTAACAGCTCTGTGATCTGTCCTGCACCCACAAAAGCCTTGGCAGCTTGTCACCATTTCCTTACCCAGCTTCCTTCTTAACTCCCATGTTCAGGAGTGAATTCCTGAGACCCCTTTCACGAGAATGTTATTGTTCTGATGAAAACCTGCCACAATTCATCTCTCATTGTCTCTAGATTCACAATCTCTACATTTTGAGGAATTTAGGGCTGAGGGCTTTAAAAAAAATCATCAAGTATTTAAATCAATCTTTCTCCTCTTTATTGATAGCAACTCAAGCCTGCTGATTAACTTTTCAATCAAAGCTGCCTACCACACAGGCTGGTGCAGGCAACAGCGACTGCAGCTTTGGCAACAACGGAAGGAGGCATTTAGTGACTTCCCTGGCACTTCTAGCCACCCCTCTTCAAGTGCTGGAAACTTCGGGATTGGCCTCAACTCCATGGCGCCAAGTGCCCAATAAGGGAAACTCTGTTATGGAACTTAAGGTCACTACAGGCATCTGGGCTCACTGAAATTTCTGGAGTACACCTACTACGTGCAAGGCTTGAGTCAGTAGGTACACAAGGGAAAGGAACGAAGAGAAACAAAAGAACAATAGCAATTTTCCTCTTTTGGCTATTCTTGAAACATTCGGGAGAGTTAATTAATATACCCTTTAACAGATTCCCTAATTCCTTTATAGGCAGAGAGACAGAGATATGCCTAGTCTTTTATTATTATTATTATTATTATTATTATTATTATTATTATTATTATTAAATATCATGCAAAGGGCTTACCCAGAAAGGCTGAAGAGAAGGTGGAGGAAAATAAATATGGTAAATAATAATAGTAATAATAATAATAATAATAATAATAATAGCAGCTAATGTGGGCTGGCCTGCAGCTGTACCACTGTGGCATCCAATCCCACCAGACTTCCTGAAACTAAGCAGGGTCAGGTCAGGTTAGTACTTGGGAGACTTCCTGGGAACACTGGGTGTGTAGGCTTGGGAGAAGGACATAGCAACCCACTCCCAAAACACAATCTGCCATTGATAACCCTATGAACAGCAGAGAAACACTACCAATACTGTTCCACTTGTTGTACATAGGGTCTCTATGAGTGGGACACCCACTTACCTAACAGCAATGAGGGCTGGGCTCGATACTGAACACCATCAGTGATTTCCTTGCTTTTATATGATCCTTTCTATAAGGAAATGTTCTTATTCTCCATCTTTCACAGTAGAGAAATTATAAATCTGGAGATGTTACATAGCTTACCAAAGGGCACACAGCCAGGAAATGGCACAGCTAAGGCACTAATTGGGACACTAAGACTCAGGACCCATTCCTTTCAACACTAGGTTGCAGGGTTAGTCATTCTGTCTTTGGTGACTGTTCTCTAAGAACCCATCAGAAGTACATAGCAGGCTGGCCCAAAGTAGGTGGTCAAAAATGGTCACATCATTTCTTTTAAGAAATGCACCTGGGCTGAATCTGAGTAGTTGCAGGTCTTGGGGATGGGGCAATGAATGAGGTAGCCAAGGTCTTAGTTCTCTTGGGCTTAAGTTAGGGAAGGTAGAATCCTATGCTGGAATTCTTGGTGCATCGTCACAAACTCATTGTTTTCCAGAACTTCGCTCAAAGTAGATTCTCTGGTTTTCTGGGGAGCAGCGTCATAAACTTCACACTACTTATAGCCAAGGCTGGGATTTAGCTCAGTTGGTACGGTGCTGCTCTGAGCTCTCTGAGGCCCTGGGTTTGATCTCCAGCACTGCAAAAATGGGAGAAGGACCTGGCAGCCCACTCCTAAAACAATCAGCCATTGAAAACCCTATGGATAGCAGAGAAGCACTGACACAGTGCCGGGCATAGCACAGTATTGGGGAGTGTTTCATTCTGTTGTGTTTGGGTCACTATGAGTCGGACCTGACTCAATGGCACCTAACAACAACAACAAAAAACAACTTTTAGTCAGTCTGGGAGGTCCAAGGTCATCATGGTCAGTGCCCCTGAGCAGCTGCCCTGACCATGACCTGACTTCTCCCAGAGTCTAGCATATAAAGATGAACAGAACCTTTTTGGGAGACAGTAGAGAGAGAAACCAACACAGAAGTACCACCCTGGCAATTAAGCTGCAGAAAATAGAACTCACAGTGGGGAGCCTCCCTTCTAGAGTGTCCACTCTGCTAATTGGCAGTCTGATTGAGGAATATTTTTAACCTATTTTGTTTGCCATCAACACTGATTTTCTCCCTGGGTTGTAAACTTTTGGAAGGTAAGACTAAGAACACCTGTGGGGAAGCAAGTGGTCCTGGGCTAGCAGTTCCCTGTTCCCCCAGCCAGCGCTGGCTTCCTACAGACGGCATTCTAGCACCCTTTGGGGATTTTTGATAATTACAGTGTCAACTTCTCCATCAGCATCATCAGAGGCCCCTCCATCAATGTGTGGGTAAATCTCTCCGCTTCTCTACTGTCAGGTAAGAAGCCGAAAACCCATAAACTCTAGCAGACCTTTATTGTAGAGAAGCTGCTGGGCTGTCTCTAACAAAGGGGAGAGCAGCAGCCGAGAAAGGAAGGGGCAAGGCTTTTATGAGCTCTAGGTGGGAGGGGGCTCTAGATGGGAGGAGAAGGACCTGTCAACCCACTCCCAAAAAACAATCTGCCATTGAAAACCCTCTGAATAGCAGAGGTGAAAGAATACTGTTTCACCTGTTGTACATAAGGTTGCTATGAGTCAGACACTGACTCCCTGGTACCTAACAACAACAACAGGTGGGAGGGAGAAGGGGTGATTGATGTGTCACATCGGGATAGATAGGAAGTGCGTGCGTGGAGGGTTCTGATGGGCTGGAAGAGGGAAAAGGAAATAGTTATAAGTTGCCGGCCAGGGCAGATTTTGAGTTAGGTTTTGGTGGGCTTTTTTGGTGGGCTTTTTGAGGACTGGGGTATAATGAGTAGAAGAAGGCACCCCGTTATAGGAAGGTGCCATTTTGTAACAGATCCTGCCTGACACCTACCACATGTGATGATAGTCCACGATTCTTCAACGACAGCCTGTTGGGCCACTGAATATCGAACCAGTTCAGGACCAGGTGAGGCCAGAGCAGATAGGAAAGTAGCTGGCACTGCAGAGCTCCCCTGGGCCTGAGGAGAAAATCCTTCCAGAAGGGTTGGTCTAGGGCAAGTAGTGATGCCACTGATGCTAAGTGGCACCCTGGCCAACCTTGCCAGACTGCATCACGTTACCTGCCCACCTCAGCACCAGGAGCCTTTTGTCCAGGATGGTAAAGAAGAGTGGCTACTAGTGACCATCAAATTCTCAGAGACTCAAGTTTCAATCTCCACACTCATTCCTATTCTCATTATTTAATTTCCTTCTCGTCAAACAGAATTAAATACCAAATACTTTTTCCAGGTCTTCTGAAGTCCAGTCGCCCAGATGCTTTGTTTCCACCTTATGTAAAAGTTCAGATTTCCTCTTTCCTCGTTCAAATTTCTGCCAAAACAGTCATCAGCGATGGAATTTTTGAAGATAATTAGTATATCAGATATCTGTAATAAGCTAATCATGAATTTCTGGGATTGTGTGTTTCTGGGTAGCTGTTATTAGTCGCAAATATTATTCATGTCGTTTGTAATACTCCTGTTGGTGGAGGTTTTTATGCTTGAAGGATTCCAGCTAAAAGTCTTAGTTATGGATGTAGGGCCCCTCCACACTGCCCTCCTGCCCGAAGGAGGCAAGATGTGATAGTGTCTTGTTGAACATGGTGGACCTTCAGGGAAAACAGCATTGAGGGAAGTAATTATCCATTCACACTGAGCTGGCTACAAATAAAGTGAGAAAGTCACCTTCTCAGAGCTCACATGAAAAATATAATGTAGTTAATATTAAATAAAGGGATTGGGCAACTTTGCTGCTTTTTACAGTGTGTGCTGATGTGTCCTTGATCAGAGGCTGTTTTGTTTATGATTAATGAATGACTCACCTTGAGCTGTGTTCCGTTCAATGCATACCTCATTATGAATTTGAAGAGGTCGTTTGTTCCACGGATTTAAAATAAAAACCTCTTTGTACATTCAGAAGGTTAAGAGTTTGATATGGGTGCAAAATTAGGGCAAAGAGAACTCAGAGACACATGCTTTAGGCAGGGGTGGGGTTCCCTTTTTAACTTTCAGACTTCGGAGAGAAGTTCTAAGCTGGGCTCTGATTTTAAAGCAGATCTTAAAGTGCATCCTGTGTAGCTTGAACTCAGTTTCTCTGAGCTTGCAGTGCTGCCCCAGGGTGGCATGAATCAGAAGGGTTCCTGTGGGCAGCACCCACAGGGGAGAAGGGCGCGCCTTGCTGTGTGAAGAGGAGTCCACAGAGGGGAATTCAAGTTGCACAAAACCAAACCAAACATACTCCAAACCTGGAGGCCCAAGCATTTAGGTAGGATCGGTGCTTTACTCTTCTTCGCACATTGCCTGCCAGATTCTCTTTTAATATCTCCTTCTCCTCTTTAATATCCTTTGCTATCTTCATCAAAATCAATCTGCCATTAAAAACCCTATGAATAGCAGAGAAACACTGACAGTAGTGTTTCCCCTGTTGTATGTAGGGTCGATATGAGTCGGATTCTGACTCCATGGAATCTAACAACAACAACAACAACAGCTTCATCATAGTTGAATTTCAGAATGAGCAACAACTTGCAACATAGTTTACCAGACCCCACAAGACCTAGCATGGGGACAGAAGATCAAAACTGGGTTTAAAAATTGTACGCCTATTTTTTGGAAAGATGTCTAATAAATAAAACCATCTGGAAGAGCCAGGCATGGTGGCGTGTGCTTGTAATCCCAGCACTCAGGAGGTGGAGGCAGAAGGATTGCAAGTTTGAGGCCAGCCTGGGCTACATATTTTGTTTGCCATCAACATTGATTGTCTCCCTTGATTGTAAACTTCTGGAAGGTAAGACTGAGAAGCCTACTCCTGAAACAATCAACCATTGAAAACCCTATGGATAACAGAGAAGCACTGACAGAGTGCCCAGCATGGCACTGTTGGGGAGTGTTTCATTCTGTTGTATATTGGGTCGCTATGAGTCAGACCCATTAAGGTGAGTTTGAGGTCAGTCTGAGCTACATAGCAAGATGCCATCTCAATAATAATAATAATAATAATAATAATAATAATAATAATAGACCTCTGGTAAAGAAATGCATATGTTTCTCTTTATCATTATATATATACATGCATGTGCACACACAAACATACATCTCAAAGAAAGACAGAAACATGGATAGATGGATGGATAGATAGACATGGATCCATCTGCAGGCACAGACTTTGTTTTGCGATTCACACAGGCTTAATGCCCAGGAAAGGAGCTTCTGCATCTGAGCTCCAACCCAAGCTGGGCAGTGAGCGTTTTACCATCACCATCACCTCCAGCAGTGCGCACACAAAACGTGTGGTTTGACCACCTGTGGGCCCCACCAGAGCCCAGTTAATGATTTTTCCACAGGGGTACATGTGCTCACTTGTGCATTCAAATGAAGGCTTGTCACACAGAAATAAAAGCATATGCACAAACACAGCTCGGTGGTTGACTAAGGATCCCCACTTCATGGTAGACAGAGTTCATTAGTCACCTAGCCAATTTTTTTTAAAGCCAAGCTATTTCTTTATGTGTGAGAGAAACTCTGTTCTTTGATCACAGCCATTAAAATGGGATTAAATAAGAGCAAATCTCAGAGACCGAAGCGTTAACTTTGACTCCATCTCTTGTTCTGTGACCTTGGCTGGGACATTTCCGCTCTTTGGGCTCCCAGGCTATTGCTCTAAACAACTAGACAGACTTTACAATCGTACCTTAGCCAGGTGTGGTGAGGAACGCCTGTCATCCCAATGATTTGGGAGGCTGAGGCAGGAGGATAGAGATTTCAAGGCCAGAGGCAGCCTTCGCAAAAGCGAGACTCTGCCTCCAGGTAAAAAATAAAGAAGAGGCTGGGGTGCAGGTCAGTGGTTGAACACTTGCAAAGTATGTGTGAGGCCCTGGGTTCAGGGGCCTAGTATGGCGAAAAATAAAAAATAAATAGAAATTTAAAAACCAAACAATTATTCTTTCCCATTGATGTTTGTGTTCTATGATTGATTTTTTTTAGAAATGGTATCGATCCTGTCAACATTCTATGAATCCATTCAAACAGAAGTTAGAAAACACCTCCACTTCATCTGGTCTTCTTGGTGATGACAGAGTCTTGCTATTTCATAACTAAACTCAGAAGATCAATATTTGGGCCTTCTCTGTAACCTCCACTTCCTGAGAGATCTGTCTCTTCCATACACTAAAGACAATAAGGTGTCCTTGGTTACTGTCATGAATACCATCAAAGCTGAGCAACATACCAGCCACCCCAATGCCAACAAACATACAATTTTCACAACTAGTGATCGAGGTCTCTTTTATTTTCAGATTTCACCAGTGAAAATATCATGGATTGTTGTTGTTGTTGTTGTTGTTAGGTGCCATCGAGTCAGTATCCGACTCATAGCAACCCTCACAGGGTTTTCCATGGCTGACTGTTTTGGGATTGCCTTGGGAGTGGATTGCCAGGCCCTTCCCCATTTTTGGGGTGCTGGGAATCGAGCTTGGGACCTCAGAGACTGTAGCGCAGCATTCTACCAACTGAGCCAAATCCCAGCCCATATCATGGGTAGAACCATATTATTCCTAAGGAAAACACCAAGCCCAGTCTCCTCGTGGATATTTTAATACAGCGTGGCAGCTGTCGGAACACAAGAAACTTCCAGGAAATTTAACAAATTTTCATAACAGAGTTTCCACAAATTGTCATAGAACATTAATTGAAGATTCAAAACCCAAACATGCTTTTAAAAAATGTATTCCACGATCAGACAAGCTGGAAAAAGCAATATAAAAGAATTTGTTAATTGTTTATTTGGACAGCACTTCACACTCAATAAAAGGCTCCTATCAGCTTGAGAAAATGGAGAAGGAGCAAGAAGGTGGTCTGTGGGTCTGTTTTATTGTATGTCACAGTGACCATCATTGTCTATATGAATTAGCCTGTAGGCTAGTAAAACCACCTTGGAGACATTAACGCCCCAAAGAAACAGTGGACAAACAAACACCTCTGGCTTTAAGATAAAGACTTTATGTGGACTTTTTGTCCTCCTGATCACAATGTGGCTGCTGCACCTCCATAAGCCTCACTTAGTGTCTTTTTCTTACATCTCCTAAGTCATAAATCCCCTCCCGGAACCTCAAGGATTATCACTGGAAGGTCCCTTAGAAAAAGGAGGTTGACCAGAAGTTGGCGTGGCTATCCATCTCCATCTACTGCACCCTGCTAATGAGTGGCATAGTTAATTCTCAGAGAGTGCTTGGTATTTCTTCCTTTTTCTAAGTCAAGGAACTACCTAATGTTTATTTCCAGAGAACCCTGAGCCTTTAAGCTTTTCGTCTAAGTGGTCACTCCATCTTTTATGAAAGTGCAGACTGTGAGAATATGCTCGCTCTGATCTCACCTGCTCGGGGATAGAGGGGGCTGCGTGATCTCTCTTGCTTCCTCCTAAATGCCTTCCCTGTGTTCCTTCTTCATGACTGTCATCAGGACCTCCTCAAGCAGTGACACTGAATGTGAAGACACCTGTGGAGTTTGACTTGCGTGGACTGTACATTACGCAGGAGAGAAAAGAGCTGGGAGACGGAAGCCCGTGGTCCCTTTGTGGGAACTGGCTGATTCACCTCCACAGAGGATGCACTGTGTTTCTCTCCAAAGCAGATTTTTTTTTTCTTTTTTGGGGGAGGGGTACTGGGGGTTGAACCCAGGGCCTTGAGCCTGCATGCTTTGCAAGTACTGGACCACTGAGCTGTGCCCCCAGCCCAACTTTTTAACTTTTTGAGACAGGGTCTTGCTAAGTTATGCAGACTGCCTCTGGTCTCGAACTTGCGATCCTCCTGCCTCCGCCCCCCAAGCCGCTGGGATGACAGGCGTGCGCCACCATGCCTGGCACCAATGCAAATCTTTATTTCTGCTTTCCTTCTGTCCAATCACACTTTCTTCTTCAAGGTCCATGAAGCTCAGTATGAATAACCCCACCCCCAAAATCCCCAGGGGTCGTATCCTCGAGATGTGGCCAATCATTGTGTCCCCTCTCCAGAGTGAACCACTTGAAGAGCTTCTGTAATCAAGAGCACCAAAGAGAACATTCCGTGGTCTTTTGCTGGATCTGTAGAATGGGAGGCTCTGTCTATTCATTCCCTGGAGGTAGGGGGCTGCAATCGTGTCGTGTCATCGCTACCCTGACCACCATCCCCAAGGGACAGTGCAACCCATGACAGGTCATAGGAAAGCAGTAGGGGCATGGAAAAAATTTTGATGACGCCATTGCACTTTCATGCATAGACATTGAGGGGTGTTCTTTCCTCGGCAATACTAGGGGGTGAACTCAGGCTCTGAAGCATACTTTGCAAGTACTCCACCACTGATCTGCGCCCCAAACCCATTTTTAGTAACTTGAGAGAGGGACCTGCTAAGCGGCACAGGCTGCCTCTAGCCTTGAACCTCCGATCCTTCTGCCTGCACCTCTAGAGTCCCTGGAATCACAGGTGTGTGCCGCTGTGCCCAGCAACAGTGAGGGCTTTTAAGAAAGAGTGTGACATGTTCTTGTGATTGCATTATAAACATAGCACTCATTCTCCACTGTAGAGCGAGGGTTGGAGAGGTAAGACAGGGGTTGGTTCAGGAAGAAGTTACACATGCCTAGGATGGCACATGGGCTTTCAGCATTTCCAGAAACTGAGCTTAACCACTTGTCTCAGACCACAGAGCCACTGACAGTAGGAGCCACATGGGGAATCTCTAGAGTAAGCCTAAAACCGTGTAGACTCTCAACCATAAAGAACGGGAGAAAGACGAGGCAATCCACTCCCAAAGCAATCCCTAAACAATCAACCTTTGAACACCCTCTGAGGGTCACTAGGAGTCAGAGTTGACTCAATGGCACCTAACAACAACATAGTACAAAGTGGAATATGTATATAAAAGCACATTCCCTACAGTAGATTTATTAGCTTCTTCATCAATTGTTAGCAACTTGACAGCTGGCATTTTCTAACTTTTCCCTTGGCTTTCCTTCCCCCATGCCTTTGCATGACCATTGCACAATTCTTTAATGTGATTCAGGCAAAAATCTCCTTGCTATTTGTGTTGCAAAGTTCAGAAATGCCGGGTTGCATCATCACTTTTTAAAAATGTATGACCAAGAACACTTAACAAATTCCAGAAACCTTTGAACTCCAGTTTGTTGAGGATGGTAGATTATGTTTTCTGTAATTTGTCCCGAACCATTTGTACCTTAGATTATTAATCTATAACCAAACACAGCGCTGGCTAAACAAGCCTTCTCCCTCAACGGATGCTGCCAGGAACATGACCAAATAGATTCTCTTTCCTTTGAGTTCTGTCAATATATTTCTTTCAAATCTTTATTCCAGCTTCTTTCCTTCTTTATATTCCATGGAAAAACTGCAAATAAGATCCAAACTGCTTTGTCACTCATGAGTCATCAAGCCCGACGCCAGGGCAGAGTTCAAAAACATATTTTTTTCCACATGCTGATGCAAACAGGGCCCTCCCCCAAAATGTTGACCATAGCTGTCTACTTTATATTTGCCTATGTAAGTGTATTGTGAAATCTGACTGTTGCTTTAGTAGGTTCACATGATAAATGAATGAACATTCATGAAGACTAGAGTATGAATAAGCTATTGACAGACACTTGAAGGGACTTAGATTAGGTCTAGAAGGAAAGAGCTGAGTGCCTACCAAGAAGAGGGACACATTAAGTAAATGTGCTCTTTCCAGGCTCTGAGAACACCCATGTCACCCCTTCGGAGTCAGTGACCATGCCCTGCATTCCTCATCTGTCCAACTTAGACAACGGTGCGTACTTCACCAAGCGTTTATTCTGTGATTGTTCAATGGATGTTTACTGAGCACCTACTACATCCCCAGTGCTTTCATAGACACTGGGATGCCAACTCTACAACCTCATGGAACAGACACTCTCTAAGGAGAAAGGGACCACAGGCAAATGAATTCATCAGATAATGTCAGAGGGTGCCATCACTGTGGCAAAAAATAAAAAGAGAAGAATGGAAGAGTAATGAGAGGGACTTCAGATCGTACTCAGACAGGTCGTCCGGGGGATTTGCTCACAGAGAAGTCTGCATTTGAATGCATCCCTTGATGAGAAGAAAGAACCAAGTACAAGGAGATCCAGACCAAGGGAAGACCACACAGAAGCACCGGGCAAGTCCTGGAATTGAAATGAAACAAAAGGCCACCGTGTTGGAGCAGAAAGAGTGCAGAAGAGGGAGGTGGTAGGTGTGATGGTGGAAAGGCAGGCCAGGGTGCAATCAGGACCTTCCAGGCCGTGTAGGGAACTTAGACCTTAGTCTAAATGCAATCGCATGTCACCTGCATGCTTTAACCAGGGATACAATGACCCTATTAGTGACAACGGCTGGGATTTAGCTCAGTTGGTAGAGCACTGCGCTGCAGTCTCTGAGGTCCCGAGTTCAATTCCCAGCACCGCAAAAATGGGAGAAGGGCCTGGCAATCCACTCCCAAGGCAATCCTGAAACAATCAGCCATTGAAAATCCTATGAGGGTCACTATGAATTGGATACCGACTGGATAGCACCTAGCAACAACAACAGCAACAAGTAAGGGCTGGGGTTTAGCTCATTTGGTAGAGTGCTGCTCCACACTCTCTGAGGACTCAGGTTCAACCCCCAGCACTGCAAAAATGGGAGAAGGACCTGGCAATCCACTCCCAAGGAAATCCCAAAACAGCCATTGAAAACCCTATGAGGGTCACTATGAGTCGGATACCAACTCAAGGGCACCTAACAACAACAACATTAGTGACAATGTAGAGGCTGCCTCCCAGCTCCCCTCTTGGGGGGAGATTTTCAACCTGTAGCTCACATGGTACAGGAATCTAGACATAAATAGACTGCAATCACATGTTTCCCAGTTATTGGAAGGATAGGAATGGGTCGCGTGTGTGGAGTGACCCTGGAAAGCCCCTCATCCTAGATGATGCATGGCTGTTCCTTAGCTATAGTATCTGGTACACTTTCAGCTTCTGACTATAAAAGCTTCCCAAATACAACGGCTTAAACAAGATAGTAGTTTCTTTCTCTAGAGGGACCGGAATTCATTCTCTCTCTCTCTCTCTCTCTCTCTCTCTCTCCCTCTCTCTCTCTCTCTGTCTGTGTCTCATATTCTGCCAGCCCTAGAGTTCAGCTCCCTTCTCAGTGGCTGTTGTTGTTAGGTGCCGTCGAGTCAAATCCAACTCATAGTGACCCTCATAGGGTTTTCAATGGCTGACTGTTTCCGGATTGCCTTGGGAGTGGATTGCCAGGTCCTTCTCCCATTTTGCAGTACTGAAAATTGAACTCAGGACCTCAGACACTGCAGAGCAGTACTCTACCAACTGAGCTAAATCGGTGGCTGAGACATCTGCTATTCTAGCTCCTCCTGCCATGTCTACACCTCAGTCAGCCAAAGGAGGGAAAGGATGGGGCAGAGCTCACGCCTTCCTTCTGGAGGTGCAGTCTAGAAATTGCACACGTCACTTCTACTCATTTCCCACTGACCAGAACCTCGTTGCCTGGCCACCATGAGCTATAAGGGAGGTGTGGAAATGTAGTTTTTAGCTGAATAACTATGCATCAAGATGAAAACTTTTCGTACAATACAAGGAAATTGAACAGCTAACTGTTTTCTGCCATAGCTTCCAGCCCAGGGCAAAAGTGTCTACAAGTGCATTCAGCCTATGGAAAGCCAGCTTTGTTATAAATTCAGTTCTCATAGGATTGATTCATTAATAACATAAATAATCAATTGATTGAATAGGAAAAATAATTAGCAAATGAATTGAGACAACATCATATATTGGTCATTATTTTCTATACATTTCTCACTGGGGTTAACTCAGTTGGTGGTGTGCTTGCTCCATGTATGCTGAGGCCCTGGTTTCCATCCCCAACACCACCAAAAATGGGAGAAGGACCTGGCAGCCCACTCCCAAAACAATAAGCCACTGAAAACCCTTTGGATAGCAGAGACGCACTGTCAGATATAGTGTCTCTTTCATTGTGTTATATATAGGGTCTCTATGAGTCAGACCTGACTCGACAGCACCTATCAGCAGCAACACACTTCTCAGCTTTGTACCTCATGTAAAAAGAAGTGTATTTTCTTATATTAAAATAGCTGCCCAAGAGTGCTGGCACATGCACATAACTGCAGCTCTTGGGAAGACCGTGTGTTCCAGGCCAGCCTGATATAACATGAGTTCAAGGCCAACCTGGGCTACATAGTGAGCTCTTATTTTGTTGTGTTTTATTTTGTTTTTGAAAAACTGATTAAGTCATTTTTTATCTGTTTCTCTTAGCATCTGACCTTTGAGCTGTTCTCCTAGAAGTGGAGATAGATTTATATTGTTTTATTTATATTTCTTTATCAGGTTCTCTTTTCTTCATGGCATAAAGGCATGCAGTTTCAAGCCAGTTCTATGGGATTCACAGAGTCCATTTTCACATTAAAAAAATAATTACAGCTCATTCATTCTTAAATATGGACCTTTAAAATCATCAACAACATTGTCAACATCAGCTGGCTGGGATCCTTTTGCTCTATCTGCATTGAAATCATGGGTAGGCAAGGACAAGCCCATCAAGTGCTGGTCTTTGGCTGTGTCTGTATCTCTGAGTATTTGATGGCAGTGAGTGGTAACTGCAGATAAGTGGGAGCAGCAGCAGCAGCAAGTGGCATCTTCTAATGTTATAGCTCTTATGTAGGCCAAAGAGGTCAAGAGTCCTCAGCTCTTCAAGTGTTACATCTCCTATGTAGGCCCAAGAGGTTGGGATTCCTCAGCCCTTGACAACAGCTGGCATTGTAGCTCCCATATAGGACCAGGCATCAGGATTCTCAGTCCTAGACAATGACCAGTGTTATAGCTCCTGGGCTAGGGTTCTAAGAATCTTCATCCTAAAGACTTGACAGCTCTCTGGAACTCTCCTAGTGACCAGGGCCTGCAGTTTCTCTTTTCTGGCTCTTTACAGACTTTTTCTCTGTTCCATTGTCTCTTTTCTTCCTTCCTTGGTCACTATCTTGAACTATTCATCTACCTCTTATTGTTGTGGCAGATGTAACCTTTGCTGCAGTTATCATGACCTTTCTGTTGCTTGCTGCTGCTGCCAGTCACTGGTCTTATAGCCTCACCTCTTCTTCAGCTGCCAAGCAATCAACTGCTTCACTGATTCTACAGCTCAGCATTCTGGCTGCTCCACTATCTCTGCCACCCATTGCTGCTGTTGTCATTGCCGTTATGCTGTCTCTGCTGTTTCTTTCTTCATGTTGCTAGCTCAGCTCACACTACTTATAAAAGTTGGGGGAAAAAGACCACTCAAGAGAAGGCTTTTATCAGACCTAATGTTGAAACATCAAGGTGCAGCACAGGAGAGTGTCTCCCAGTCAAGTCCCTAAGTAAGCTGAACAGCTTTCTTATATAGCCAAAGAAGGGGAGTTTCCTCCAATCATAGAAACTTCTCATGCAAATGAAGGTTTGTGTTTGCACCAATCACAGTGTATAGTCTCTTTTGCCCAATCACAGCAGTCACTTTTGCATGAATCACAATATTCCCTTTGCTGGGCCACTAAGGGAATGCTTCTCCTCTGGCTTGGGTTGGTAACAGGGCCATTGAGAGTTAACTGAGAACTGTGATAGTGAAAAGTGCAGTGAAAACTTAAAACTTGTTTGAAATAGCCAAAGCTAGAGCTGCACCTTCATGAGCTGGAGTTGTACTGCAGAAGCAATTATTACATGACTCCCTTAAGGCATCTCTGAAGTGTTCAAAGCCACCAGTGCTGGTATAAGGGTGGTTACCTTGTTGTTTGAGAATCTTTACTCAAAGCAGCTAGGGAAGCAGGGGAGAGTGGAACAACTTCCAATTACGGAGTCTGATCACTCCAATCCCCAACTCTGTGCTTCTTTGCAGGAAAATAAGCAGCAGAAGGAACACTTACAGTAAGAAGGGGGGAAAAGCCTTATCATTAACATTAATATTTGTTTTAACAGTGTATTAACAATACAGTATGCCCAGCAACCCAAGGAGAGGTGGATCCTCTGATCTGTCTTGCCACCAAAACTATGTGGCAATTAAATCCATGACTTATATTTTTGTGAAAGTAGTTGTATTTGCTTAAAGATCGTTTTACTAGTGGTTTCAACAAGCTTTGAGTTCTTACTGTGTATACTTGGTGGACTGACAGTTGAAAGTTAATATTGCTGCCTATGTTTGAATTAGGAAAATAAGACCTCATCTATAGTATAGATGGTCAGACAAGATACTAGAGGCCTCATGTTGTATAATGGAAAAAGAATTAGAGTGAGAATGAAGGGATCAACTTCTTGGCTGTGCTAAGGACTTTTCATAGGATCTCAGGTCATTCCTATTCTTGGATATGCAGTTTCTTCCCCTATAAAATGAGGGATAGGTCCAGCTATGTCAATGCCTGATATAGTTTTGCAACTTCAACAGAGTTTGCCCACACAGACATCACTAATCAATTACAGAATTTGTCTCTTTTCTGCTAAGCTAATACCTAACTTCAAATTCCTCTCAACACAATCCTCATTCCAGAAGAGTTAATCCAAAAGATGAAATTTTTTCATCACCCCTTGAATGAGATGGTTTCAAAGGTCTCTGCTGGCCTTAACCATGTGAAAATCTGACAAAGTAAAAAGCAAAGCAAAGAAAGAAAAACTTAAGTTGAAATAATACATCAATCTGATATGCGACAATTTCCAATTTGTAGTGCTCAGCCTCAAATGTGAAGCAATTGAGCTAGCTGGCCTTTGCTAATTAAAAAAGATAAAGCATACATTTTGATAAGATTAATGTGCTATTGCCACTACCTTAAAACCAGAGGGAGTAGAGAATATAAATGCAAATTACATGAAGATATACTTTGGGGACCTTCCTATTTCTTATAACTGAATTCAGCTTTTAGAGAGATATAAAAGAGGACTCCAAATCTGTATTTCCTTGGAGTTAACTTTGAAAGTCTTCAAGAGTCTTACAGAAATCACCACCTTCCATAATAAAATAAAACTAGAGTTTTTCAACATCATTAAATGAAAGTAATGTGTATATGCAGGTGCAGGATGAAACTCAGGCTTGAGGACGACGTTTCCCTGGTGGGAGTCCCTAAATAATAGTGTACTGTCCACACTGACCTGGGGGGAGGGTATTGCTGCTGCCCACTACTTCTGGCCTGCAGCCATAGCCCTGTGGCATCTGATCCTGTCAGATGTCAGAAGCTAAGCAAGGTCAGGCCTGGTTAGACCTTGGATGGGAGACCACCTGGGAACACCAGATGTTGTTGGCTTAGAAGAAGAACCCAGCAACCCACTCCCAAAAATCAATCTGCCATTGAAAACCCTATGAACAGCAGAGAAGCACTGATAATAGTGTTTCGTCTATTGTACACAGGGTCACTATGAGTCAGATACTGACTGGACGGCACCTAACAACAACAACAACTATTACTTCTGACCCCAAATTGTGGGCACAAACCCTTCCCAAATCCTTCATCACATTAAGACAAAGTAGGAGGAAAACACAGAACCATGGATTGAGGTGACCCGGCTTGTTCGTTTTGACAAATCTTCACTTTGGGCAGGTCCTCTGAACAGTTTTCTGGGGCTAGGAATCATCCTAGCTCATTATTCCCTAGAAGCACCATCAGGTTCCTGGTCAGCACTCTGTAAAGTAGTTCATACCTATGAGGCCAAGGCCAGAGGAACACTGGAGGTCTTGCCTCTGCTACCAAGGTCTACCTCTTTCTTTCCTGTAGCTATGGTTTGAATGTACTTTTACCTCCAAAATTCACATGCTAGAACTTTGACCCCAAGGTGATGGCCTTAAGAAGTGCAACTTTATGGGGGTGATTATGTCATGACAGCTCCACCCTCATAAGTGGGATTAGTGTACTTCTAAAATAGTCTTCAGGCTGGGATGTAGCTAAGTGCCACTATGCAGTCTCTGAGGTCCTGGGTTCCAGTCTCAGCACCCCAAAAATGGTAGAAGGATGTGGCAATCCACTCCTGAGGCAATCCCAAAACAATCAGCCATTGAAAACCCTATGAGGGTCACTGTGAGTGGCGTTGTGTCCGACTCATAGCAACCCTCATGGGGTTTTCAATGACAGATTGTTTCAGGATTGCCTCAGGAATGGATTGGTATGTCCTTCTCCCATTTTTGTAGTACTGGGAATCGAACTTGGGACCTCAGAGACTGCAGAGCGACGCTCTACCAACTGAGCTAAATCCCAGCCCCCTAAATTTAACTGGGGGCCCTATATTTTTTATTGGCAACCAAACCTCTGAGGTTGTGGGGTGTATTCAAGACCTGGATGGATTGGCATGCGGCCATCCTCAGTGATATATGGAAAGTTTTTCAACAGCAGTGCTGATACCTGAGTCCCAATTCCAGAGATTCTAGGGTCAGGGTTCAATTTGCCTCAGGGATGTTGAGAAACTGCAGGTGATTAGAGGACATAGCCACTGTTCTCAGCCACAGATTTAGACTGATTTAATCTAGAGCTGGGAGAAGGACCCGGCAACCCACTCCTAAAAGACAATCAGCTATTGAAAACCCTGTGAATAGCAGAGAAGCACTGACAATAGTGTTTCACCTGTTGTATGTAAGGTAGGGTCGCTATGAGTTGGATACAGACTGGACAGCACCTAACAACAACAACAACAATCTAGAGCCAAGGGGTAGCATTAGAGCCATAAGAGACATTAAGGTTGTATCTCTTCCTGTGAACTTTCAGACATGGAAAGTCAAGTGGTTTTAAGAGGTAACGAGCCTCCAGTCATGTGAAGTGTGTAAGTACTGGTTTGATGATTCCCTCATGGTGATTTGTTTTCAGAGGGAACTCTAATTGGGAGGGAGTCAGAGGTCATTGATGGGAGGGTGGCAGAAGACGGAGTAAGGGAGTGGATAGAGGAATTTCTGCCACCTGGACAGTTCTGAAATTCCAAGATTGACTTCTTTATTAGATGAATCACTAAATGAGTCATGGAATGTCACACAAAGACAAGCAAAACCTCAATCAATAAATAAAGTGCACATGAAAAAATTTAAAAAGCTGAAATATTGGTACCAGTAAGGTTCACAGTCCAGCTAATTGCACCATGCCACCCCATTTTCTGGTTTTGGTAATGGGCTGCAGTTATTTCTGTTCCCCCCACGAGAGGGAACTGAGCAAAAGGTACTCAGCATCTTGCTGTACTATTTTGGCAATTTCTTTTTTATTTCTTTCTTATTTATTTATTTATTTATTTACTTATTTATTTATTTATTTTGTGATACTGGGGGTTGAACCCAGGGCCTCGCACTTGCATGCTCTGCAAGTGCTGGACCACTGAGCTGCACCCCCAGGCCATTTTTTTTACTTGTTGAGACAGGGTCTCCCTAAGTTACACAGACTGCCTCTGGGCTCAAACTTGCCATCCTCCTGCGTCTGCCTCCGGAGTGGCTGGGATGACAGGCCTGTGCCACTGCACTGGGCTCTGTTTTGGCAATTTCTAGTGAGTCTCTATCTTTTTCAAAATACAAAGCTTCCAAATCAATTAACTCATCCCAGCACACTGAGCAACTGCGTCCCACCAGGCCTGAGCCAGGGGTCCCATGGGGTCAGAAAGCTCCCCAATGGGGAGCTGCCGAATCAGCCTGCTGGTCCTGGTCACCCAGTGCGTGGCCAGCAGCCACGCCCAGGAAGTGTTTGCAAAGGCAAAACAGGGCTGGCCGGCCTCACTGAGAATCCGATCTCTCCCAGACCAGAGCTCTCCGAGCCAGCCTAAGTTCCTAGAAGGGAGAATTCGTCATCAGACCCCAGCTTTAATTAGCAATACAATGAACTAATAATAAAAATGAAAGGCGATGCTGAGACTCGAGGAGATGCCGGTAGTGGCCTGCAGTGACTCGGTTTGTGGGTGTTGAGTGTGTGTATTTTTAGATAACGACTTATTCTGCATGTGGTAATTAGGGCCCCAAGGGGGTGCGATTTCGTCGTCTTCTTCTTTTTTTTTTTTTTTTTTTCTTCTTTTTCTTTTTCCAGAGTTGGCAAGTGGAAGGAGGAGGCAGCCCAAATTCCCACACATCTGGGGCGCACGGATCCCGCAGTCCAATTTCCTGTGGGCTCCGCTGGTTCTTTGGGAGTGACTCGCTAAGTAAATGATTGTTATAAAACGATGAAGATTCGGTCAATCAAATTAACCCCTTTTGTGCGCTGCCTCCCTCCCCCAGCCCCACGGCCCCCTTCATTTGCCTAAACTGGGCGCCTGTGGACAATGTGCTGGGCTCGGAGGCCCAGCCTTCCTCGCCCTGGCCCCGGGTAACCTGAGCGAGGACCGGAGGCCCCCAATTGTTTTGCTAATCAAGATTATTGGCCTATTGAGATGTGGAAGCACAGCCTGGCTGACAAAAATTGTCAGTTTCCCATGAAATAGCTGGGTCGGTGTAGCCTGGGTGCGGGCGACTATTAACATATAAATGAAATTTCCCCCTCCCCGACCCTCCCCCGCCCCTCCAGCCACCCCTCCTAATGGATGCAGAGAAAATATAAACATCCCCCCCCCCCAGCTCCCAAGCCTCTGTGGGCTTAATCCAGCCAGCCTTTCTCCAGTGCCTGGAAATCCCGTGGGCACCAGGGCTCAAAGAGGGATGGGGAGGGCTGGGGGGTGGCGGGTGGCTTTTTTTTTTTTTTTTTTTTTTTCACAAAGCCACCTTTAAGGCCAGAAGCTGCCAGGCCCACCGTGTCCCGCGGAGTCCAACAACTGGTTGAGTTGTGAGGGTTCAAAATGGCTGTCTGAATGCCAGGGCTGACCTCCAAGGCAGCCTGCGGGGACACTGTGGCATTGCCCAGTCCAGGGTTTGAAAGAGTCATCTTGGCTCAGGGATCAAACAGCAGGATGGCTTGGTAGCTTGGCTGCCAGATAGGGAGGTCCTGGGTTGGGGCAACTGGAAGTCACCCGTGGCGGGCTTTTCTTACTGGGATTCTGGGATAAAAGTGTGGGGCTTGGCTGGGTGGCCCTGCTGAACTTGCCTATTCACTTTACTATCAGGATGTTATTTCCCAGGGTGCTTAGATCCTTGTTGTTGTTGTTAGGTGCCATGGAGTCAGTATCCCACTCATAGCGACCCTACCGACAACAGGTGAAACACTATTGTCAGGCCTTCTCTGCTATTCATAGGGTTTTCATGGCAGGTTTTTTCATGGCAGATTGATTTTTGGGAGTGGGTTGCTGGGTCCTTCTCCTAAGCCTACAGCACCTGGTGTTCCCAGGCTGTCTCCCATCCAAATACTAACCAGGCCCAACCCTGCTTAGCTTCAGAGATCTGACCAAATTGGATGCCAAAGGGAAATCCTGTCTTCCTAGGTCTCCTGGGGTGAACTTACGGACTACAGAGAGGATAAAATATTTTGTAGTATTTATACACTACATGGGTTGTTTGGTGCCATCGAGTTGGGTCCAACTCACAGCAACCCTGTGTACAATCGAATGAAACACTCCCTGACACGGCCATGCCTGACACTATTGTCACTGCTTCTCTGCTATTCACAGGGTTTTCAATGGCTGATTGTTTCAGGAGTGGGTGCCGGGGTCCTTCTCCCAAACCTTCAGCGTGTGGTATTCCCAGGTGGTCCTCCTATCCAAGGACTAATGATATGTGACCCTGCTTAGTTTCCAAGATCTGATGAAATCAGACTCCAGGGTAGTATGGCTGCAGACACATTATATATAATGATATGGATATATGTATTATCTCGGTCATGTTAGTAAAAATAAATTCCCAAAGAATAAAGGAAAGAATTATTCATGTATATATAATTTTATATGTGTGCACATAAAATTTCAAGCATCCTGGTAAAGATAAACTACCTACATGTAAAATATAAATATGTTTAAAATATATATGAACATTAATATATATGTATATGAATACACAAGTCATCTGCAATATTAGCTATCTGGTGCTAACTTCTTGTTGTTGTTGTTGTTGTTATATGCTTCAAGACGGTGTCCAACTCACAGCGACCCTAAGTACAACACCCGAAACAGTATTGTCAGTGCTTCTCTGCTATTCACAGGATTCTCAATGGCTGATTATTTTGGGCAGAATGGGTTGCCAAGTCCTGCTTCCAAGCCTACAGCACCTGGTGTTCCCAGGCGGTCTCCCTTCCAAGGACTAACCAGGACCGACCCTGCTTAGCTTCTGAGATCTGATGGGATCGGACTCCACAGTAGCGCAACTGAAAGCAGTGCTAACTCAGGTCTCTGAAACTCAAGTTCTTCCAGGACCCTTGTGTAGTTCAAGGAGGGAGCCCAGAGATGTTTCTGGTAATGGGTTCTGTGGCTTGCAAAGTAGGGTTCTCTGCAGCAGGATCCTTTACTAATGACTCCTTTCCACTACGGAGAAAGCAGGGGATGCCTTTGTGGCTCTCCAGGCCAGGGCTATGAGGCAGCCTCTCCACCACCTGCCTCCTATGCCTGATGGGAAAGGACATCTATAGGTAAAGGGTCTGTCCTCAAGGAGGCCCACCCCAAAGAACCCAAGGTCCAATGAAGCTGCTGTAGCCTGGATCTCTCCATGGAGGTTTTCCTGTCCAGCAAAACTGCCATGAATATGCGGGGCTTCCTAGTCAGAAGGGCCTGGGCTGAACTGGTAGCCAAACTCTGAGACTGGTTTTGGAATCAGAAATCATTTTCTATTTGATATGAATTTGAAATTTTCATCCTGAGAATGTAGAAGAGTGATGTCCAGGGGTTTTCCCCATTTATTCTATAGAAATGGCACGTTTGGGAAAATACAAATTGATTATTAAGAGCTCTGGAATCAGACTGGGTAGCTTTCTAGCTGTGTGAGTCTATCTCAAAATCCATTATGTTGAAGCTTTAACCCACAAGGTGACTGCATTTAACAACAGGGCCTTTGAGGACATCGTGAAGGGGAAGTGACGTCACAAGAATGGGACTTTGTCAGCCAGGTGTGGTGGCGCACGCCTGTAATCCCAGTGGCTCCGGAGGCGAAGGCGGGAGGATCGCAAGTTGGAGACCAGAGGCAGTCTGTGTAATTTAGCGAGACCCTGTCTCAAAAAGTAAAAAAAAAAAAAATGGGCTGAGGTGCAGCTCAGTGGTCCAGCACTTGCAGAGCATGTAGGCACAAGGCCCTGGGTTCAACCCCCAGTACCGCAAAAAAAAAAAAAAAAAAAAAAATGGGACTTTGTGTTAGACCTTTCCTTGTCTTGACAAAATGCCACACAGAAACAACTTAAAAGATGGAGGATTTATTTTGGCTCATGCTTCCAGAGGTTTCATTCGGTGATCAGTCGGCAGTTTCCACTGTTTCTGGGCTATGGTGAGGCAGGACGTTATGGTGGAAGGGCGGGTAGAGCAAGGCTGCTCACTTTACAGCAGCCAGGAAGCAGAGAGTGAGAAGAAGGGGCCAGGAGACAAGGTACACCCTCCCAGAGTATGTCTCCAGCGACCTACTTCCTCCAGCTGGGCCCAGCCTCCTCCTTTTCACCACCTCCCAATGAGGCCATCATATTATGAAGCCAGGCTGGGATTTAGCTCAGTTGGTAGAGTGCTGCGCTGCAGTCTCTAAGGTCCCGAGTTAGATTCCCAGCACCACAAAACCGAGAGAAGGACCTGGCAATCCATTCCCAAGGCAATCCCAAAACAGTCAGCCATTGAAAACCCTATGAGGGTCTCTATGAGTCAGACACCACTCAAGGGCACCTAACAACAAACAACAATTATGAAGTCATTGATAAATTAATCCATTGATAAAGGCAAAGCCCATGTGATCCAGTCACCTCTCTGTGATTAGATCCAAAAGCCAGGTGGATCAACACATGAGCCTTTTGGGGGGATAGTTCCTATCCAAACCATAACAAGCTCTAATACAATAGGACTGGTGCCCTTATAAAAAGAGGGAAAGAGATGCTAGGGACACGTGTGTCCAGGGGAAAAACCATCTTTGGTGGCCTTCTGCAAACCAAGGAGAGGAGTATCAGGGAAAACCAACACTGAAGACACCTTGATCTTGGACTTCCAGCCTCCACAAGTTTCTGTTGTGTGTGATATTTCACTATGGCTGCCTCAGAAGACTAACGCAGTCTTGTGTGGGTGATGTGAAAAAATTTTGTCAGGAGGTTCCTTCTTTCTATAGTTAGAGGTACTTTGAACAAAAATCAAAACCAAAAACAAACAAAACAGAGAAATGAGTATGTGACAGATAACCACGCAATGGCTAACCTTTACAATGGACAAAATGTTCATGTCCCCAAAAGCCATAATCCCAATATGGTGATATGAAGAGGTGGTGCTTTCAGTAGGGGTGATGGGTAATCTTGATTGTCAATTTGATTGAGTTGACAAGAACCTAGGAGATTAGTAAAGCACACTCCTGGGTGTGTCTGTGAGGGAATTTCCAGAAAAGAGAGGGAAAAGACATGTTGTGAATGTGGGTGGCACCATGGCATAGACTGGGGCCCAGATGGAATAAAAGGGGAAAATAGAGAAAGCTTGCTAGAGCAGACACACTCTCTCTCTCTCTCTGCTTCCTGTCCGTCATGAAGTGAGCCACTCTGCTCCTCTACACCCTCTCCACTGTATGGACTGAAATCTCTGAAATCATGAGCCAAAATAAATCTTTCCTCCCTTAAATTGTTTTGCTCATATATTTTGTCATAGCAACAAAAGTCTGACTAACACAGGTGATTAGGCCATGAGGGTGAAGCCCTCCTGATGAGGATTAGTGCCCTTATAAGAAAAGCATAGGGACTTAGCTAGCCCTCTTCCCACCATGTGAAGATCCAAGAAGTTGGATGTTTGCAGCTTGGAAGCAGGACCTCACCAGAAACAGACCACACTGACACTCTGATCTTCCAGCCTCCAGAACTGTGAGAAAATAAGTTTCTGTTGTTTAAATCACATAGCTTAAGAGTATTTTGTTATAGCAGCCCAAATGGATGGGGACATCTTGAGCAATAACAACCTAGCCCAGAATGGCTGAAATGTACAAGGTGCTAACTGGACTGGACATTGTTGGTGCCACACATGCCACATGAGCAATACCACTGGCCCCTTGTACATCTAGGGAGCAAATTCTAGGGCTGTGAAAACTGGCTTGGTCTCACAGGACGGAAGCACAGTTGAGTTGTAAACTCAGGTCTATCTATCCTTAGAACCAGGGGCTCTCAACCCCCATGGCTTTCTCCTGGCACCATTTTCTAAATGGAAGAGGCATTATGAGGGATGCCCCGAGGATCCAGCGGAGCAACCTGACCTGGTTGGGGAAGGGGTGTTGCTGCGACCTGTTGGAGGGCTGCGGGCTTGGGAAAAGGCTGCCTCAGCCTCCTTCGGGCCACATTCTCTTGACTTGGATCATTTCCTAAAACAATTTCATTTTACAAATGAGCATGAGGCACCCTGGCAGAGATTAAATAATTAGCATTTCAAAGCCTTCATTTTCTTTCTCCTTTGGAGGGGTTGAGAACAACTAACTGGTGGACAAACATCAACTGCTCCTTTTCTCCAATAGCAGAGTATGCGGGTCTTCACGGAGAAAACCACACCAGCCCCACCCATGGCTGATTCCTCAGTGCCACTTCCAAAGGCTGGTCCATCCCAGGGACCACCTCTTCAGGACATCTTATCAACACCATGACTCAGCTCGTCCCAGCAAGCCCCGCTGGTCAGCATGGGGACTTCTCTTACAGGAATTAATAAGGGCATATTGCTAGTCATTTCTGCATTGACTTGTTATTAAGTCCCCTCCAGTCGGTCAGACTCATAGCGACCCTGTGTACAACAGAACAAAATATTCCCCAACACTATGGAATGCCCAGCTCTACGTCAGTGCTGCTCCGCTATTCATAGGGTTTTCAGTGGCTGACTGTTTCTCAGGAGTGGGCTGCCGGGTCCTTCTCCCAAGCCTACAGCATCTGGTGCTCCCAGGCATCTGGTGCTCCCAGGTGGTCTCCCATCCAAGGACCCTGCTTGTTGTTGTTGTTAGATGCCATTGAGTGTCCAACTCATAGCGACCCTCATAGGGTTTTCAATGGCTGATTGTTTCGGGATTGCCTCCGGAGTGGATTGCCACATCCTTCTCCCATTTTTGCAGTGCTGGGAATCGAACTCGGGACCTCAGAGACTGCAGAGCAGTGTTCTACCAACTGAGCTAAATCCCAGCCCAGGACCCTGCTTAGCTTCTGAGATCTGATAAGATAGAACAGGGCGGTACAGATTACATTGTTGTTGTTGTTAGGTGCCATCGAGTTGGTATCCGACTCATAGTGACCCTCATAGGGTTTTCAATGGCTGACTGCTTCAGGATTGCCTTGGGAGTGGGTTGCCAGGTTCTTCTCCCATTTTTGTAGTGCTGCGAATTGAACTGGGGACCTCAGAGACTGCAGTGCAGCACTCTACCAACTGAGCTAAATCCCAGCCCTACAGATTACATTAAATAGGTAATATTTAAACCTTTTATGAGGTCTAAGAATAGCACCGAGATGCCCATGCAATAAAGAAAGAAAGAGGCTGTCCCTGAGTTCATGGAGAAGTCCAGATCTGTGCAACTGGGGACAGTGGACAGTAGTTTTGTGTGGCTATTGTGGCCTTGCAACACAATCAGAGCGTGCTGAGACAAGTGTGAGGATTTCAAAGTCGGAACATAAAAAAGATAAAACATCTCATTCATATTTTTTACATCAGTTACATGAGGAAATGGTACTATTATTGATTTGCCAGCTTAAATACAGCATATTATTGAAATTAGCTCCACCTGTACATTTCTTTTTGCTTTAGTGAAGAGGGCTGCTCTAAAGGCCTTTATGATTTCTCTAAATCTTTTCCCTCCTTCACCATCTTATCTTCCTCTCTTCCTGGTACTGGTCACCCTCTGAAGTTCTGTGCTTAGGTATTCCTTTGCTCATAGGTTTTTGCCTCTTTCTGGAATGGAATCGATGGTCCCTGAAGGCTAGGGCTCTGTCTGCCTAGCTCATTGGTTGCTCAATTTCTAGTTTCCAGTGCCAGCCCCAAGATAATAAATATTTTTAGGTGGCATCAGAGAGAAAAAGCCTGCAGCTGTAGCCCTGTGGCATCTGATCCGTCAGATCCCGGAAACTAAGCAGGGTTGGGTCTGGTTAATCCTTGGATGGGAGACCGCCTGGGAACACCAGGTACTGTAGGCTTGGGAGAAGGACCAGCAACCCCTCCCAAAAGTCAGTCAGTGCCAGGGCCAGCCATTGAAAACCCTATGAACAGCAGAGAAGCACTGACAATAGTGTTTCCTCTGTTGTATGTAGAGTCTCTATGAGTTGGATACCGACTCTATCGCACCTAACAACAACAACAATCAGAGAGAAAAAGGACTCAAGTGGGAGCACCAGGTGGGACAAACTACTTCTGTGCTTGTCCCTGAGGCCACCCTCTACAGCAGCCCTTTGTAAACCTGTAGGATTTTAAACTCTTCTCTGCTCACTTGTCAATCTTACGCCACTAAGTACTGAGCCCCCAGGCTGATTCAGAGGAGGTGTCCAATAAGTGTTTAATCAATGAATCAACCACAGAAACATTCACTTTCTGTAGCATACGGGTCCAAATTGAGCGAGCTTCCTCAAACAAGGGGCCATTCTGGCCTCGGCTAAATGACATTCATTTTCCGTGCTGTTTCATCCTCTCCCTGGTCCTCCTTTTCACAAGAAGAAAGCAAGAAAGTGTCTGACTTTCTCCAGCAAGATGAGGGTGTGGCAGGCCAGCTGGATGGATAACACTATGATTGATGATCGGAATCAGTGCTGATAGAGTGCCTTGGGATGCGGTAGGTGCTCTCCTGGACTCTGTCTCCTGGACTCTGTCACTGCAACTGGTGATCAATACTCCTTTGAGAAGCAAAAGAAGCAGTTATTAATATTGCCTTTTACAAAACGTACAAAAGAAGAAATAGTGAGACACATTCCCGACAATGACTCGTCCAAAGGGTTGTTGTTGTTAGGTGCCATTGAGAAATGTCCGACTTAGAGCGACCCTCTCAGGGTTTGCAATGACTGATTGTTTCGAGATTGTTTGGGGGACTGGACTGTCTCATCCTTTCTCCCATTTTTGCCATGCTGGAGATCCAGTGCAGGTCGTCAGGGAGTACAGAGCAGGCGTTCTACCAAATGAGCTAAACCCCAGCCCTATCCAGAGGGAGAAGCTGGCAAATCTGGAATTCTAGCCCCGGACTCTAGATTCCTCCTTCAAGGCCTTTGCTAGATCCTTCTGTTCTAGAATCCAATAGACAGCTATGACAGATGTAACGAAGCCACGTTCCTCCCATTTACTGCAACTCTGCCCAAAATGTTAGCAGATTTTAGGGCCAAGCTCCAATTCCCAGATCTAGGCTCGACCACCCTGTCCCCAATATTCCAACTAAAAAGACGAATAATGATGTAAAGCAGAGAACAGATTTAATCAATCTGCACACTGGGAAGAGAAACAGGTGCACCCAAGGCCATTTTGGGGGAACTTACATGAGCTTCAGGTTTAAATAGAGGAAACCTTGGGGCAGGGGTAAGAGGTCTGCAGAATTCAGCAGTCTTTCAGCTCTGGTATTCGAAGGAGATTTCGGGAGGCTTCTGTCATCACTGGAGGGTGTTATTTGTGATCCTTTATCAAAGAGATGTTTTCAGTTACAGTTGCCCTGATCCACACTGGCTGCAGGCTTAGGACACAGGCTGGAGACCTTCAGATGCCCCTTGGGGGTCTGCAGTGCTGTTCAGTAAAGGCAGTTTCTTGGGCTGGGATTTAGCTCAGTTGGTAGAGCACTGTGCTGCAGTCTCTGAGGTCCCAAGTTCGATTCCCAGCACCGCAAAAATGGGAGAAGGGCCTGGCAATCCACTCCCAAGGCAATCCTGAAACAGCCATTGAAACCCCTATGAGGGTTGCTATGAGTCAGATACCGACTCTATGGCACCTAACAACAACAACAAGGGCTTCTTACAAAAATGCTTTAGGGACTCCCCTTCCACTGTGGGATAGATTCCAAACTGTTTACCCCAGAATGGAAGACCTTACACACTCTTATCTTTCCAGTCTTATCTACTGACAGGAACCCTTTCCACACACACCCCAGCTACAGGCACCCTCAGAGCTCAGCTTCCCTGCACAAGCCTTGCACTTGCTCATAGCCATGATTTCTACCCCACTGACCCTTCCTGAGCTGCCTTCCTCAAACATCCCCACCCCCACATACTTTCTTCCCAACTCACTTCCTGCTTTGTCTATGAACTCTTCCTGTTCTCATCCTTATTTTTCTCTGTCATTTTTCTCCAATGCCAATGTAGGGGAGATTTTCCCTTGGGCTACTCCAGCAAATCCAGTGTTCCTCATGGCCTCTTTTATCGCCTACCTAGGGCTTATTCGGGCTGGGATTTAGCCAAGGATGTGGTAGTCCACTCCCAAAGCAATCCCGAAATAGTCCACCATTGAAAACCCTCTGAGGGTCTCTATGAGTCGGTTACAACTCGAGGGCATTTAACAACAACAGGGCTTATTCAGTCTGCAGTGGTACCACTGTGGCTTCTGATCCCATCCAATCTCAGAAGCTAAGCAGGGTCAGGCCTGGTTAGTACTTGGATGGCACACAGCCTGAAAACACCAGGTGTTGTAGGCTTGGGAAAAGGACCTGGCAACCCACTCCCAAAAAACAATCAGCCATTGAAAACCCTATAAATAGAAGCACAACAATAGGATTTCCCCTATTGTATGTAGGGTTACTATGAGTTGGACACTGACTCCATGGCACTCAACAATAACAACAACAACAACAACAGCAACAACAAGGGCTTCATTCACGGTCTTGGCCAAAGTGGGCACCTGGAGTATTGAAGGTTAGTAATGGTATGCCCCGGGGTCTGGGGTTTAACTCAGTTGGTAGAGTGCTACTCTGCGTGCTCTGAGGCCCTGGATTCAACTCCCAGCACCAGAAAAATGGGAGACGGACCTGGCAATCCACTCCCAAGGCAACACTAAAAAACAATCAGACATTGAAAACCCTAAGAGTGTTGCTATAAGTAGCACTGGACTCGAAGGCACCTAACAACAATAACAATGCTATGCCTATACACATCCCTAAGGGGAAGCGTCCAATTTCCTATAAGACCTCAGTCCCTGCCGCAGTTGAAAACTTCAGGGTGGTTATTTCATTTAAATTTACCCATTCAAAAGTTGGAACAGGAAAAGATGCTCTAGTGGCTGTCCGAAGAAATGCAACAACGAGGTCTTGAATAGAGTGAGCAAAGAGGAAGTCACATAATGGTATGAGGGGTGGAAATCTCCTGTTGGTTTCAAATCTGTGGCTCCAATGGGTTTGGAAGCCAAGCTACCCTTCCATAGTTGTGTTCGCCAGACTTTTTATCACAGTGACAAATACCTGGGAGAAATAAGATTATATTTCTGACAAACTTAGCTTCTGAATTAGTCATGTTTGTGGGTAGTCAGGAAAGATTTCAGATGCATCAGACCAAAAAAAGGGGATATCTACCGGGGCTGCCAAAAAATGGATACACATTGTAACAGATGTTATCTATGTATTATTGTTTCAAAATTCAATTCAATTATGGTAGCAATGTGTGGTATGATGTTCACTCAAAAGCTGGAAGCTGGTGTTAATCAAGTGAATGCTGGTGCCACCATATGACAGGTAGGACATTCAAAGAAAATGGTGGAAGCATAGTTGCCATTTGAGGAGCACAAGACCATTTTGAAGTGGTATTTGAAATATGAGAATGTTGTGGAAGTACGACAATGGAGGCATGAGTGTGCAACGGAACCTCCAACATGCCTAATGATTGCACAAATCTGTGAGAAGTTTGCAACACAGAGTATTCTACGTGGTGTTCACAAGGAAAGATCCAGGAGTCCTGGAACAGCAGGAACTCCTCCTCCTGTTGCCATGGTATTGGAACACACTCCCCACAGGAGACTACCAAACAATGTGTATGTGAGAAGGGTATTAGCAGAATAAGCACACAACACATTCTTAAAACAACAAAATGGAAAGTTTGTGTTTCAAGATAAGTAGGCATTTTTTGGCACTGTCTGTCTATTTATACGTACATCTATAGCCAAATTAGAGTACACAACAGGTAAAATCAAAGAGACTCGTGATAAGGAAGATAAAAAAGCATTAGCCCTGTATTTTACAGCTTCTTATCAACATAATGGTAATTAAAAAAAAATTCACTACAAGCACATTATTTTCCTTGGGATAATATATATACAACACAGATAGTATGGCTCCTGACCGCAGTTGCTTTGGTCTTATACCAAATTTCTTAGTTGTAGATCTCCCATAAGCTCCTCGATTCAACCCATTCATTGTTGTTGGTGTTGTTAGGTGCTGTCGAGTTGGTGTCTGACTCATAGCAACCCTACATACAATAGGTGAAACATTATTGTCAGTGCTTCTCTGCTATTCACAGGGTTTTCAATGGCTGATAACCCATTCATAAACTCTTTACCTCCCTCTCCTTCAACCTGCTTCCCTTCCATCTCTCCAAATAACATACATCCACCTACCTTCAGCCACCAAGATACTCAGCGCCATCTTGGATCTCTCCCATAGACTGTGCCTTCTAAACATCTCTCAGAACCCCCTCCTTCTCCATCCTGTCCTGAGCTGGCATTCTCTCTTGCCCACCACTTTTTCCCCTAAGTCATTTCCTTGTAGCCATGTTTTGAGTCTTATCAATCCAGGTTCAAATCTCCTGCCAGAATTATCTTTCCCCCTCCAGCTATGTTAAGGAATGAATGACATACACCAAACTCCAAGGATCCAAAGAAAAACCCTGGTAAGTAGTGAAATGTGAATACATCCATGAAAGCATGAATCAAGATAATCAGCACCGAAATTCCTTTCAGCTCCTTTCCGATCACTCCTTCCCCTCCCTCCCAGTCCCTTGGATCCCAGACAGACAGGTGCTACATCCTGCCACTATAGGTGAGTTTACATTTACTAAAATTTTATGTGAATGGGTCACACATTATATATTCTCTGTTGTCTGACTTCCTTCACTCGGTATAAAAATATTTTAAGATTCATCCAGGTCCCCACGTGTATCAATGGTTTTATTATTACTGTGGTTGTTTTCCATTGTATGGACACATGATTGATTTATCCACGCATCCAGTGAACATTTGGGTTGTTCCTGGTTGCTTTCCCAGTACAAATAAAGCTGTTATGAAAATTCATGTACGAAGGAGTTTGTGAACATGTGGATTCAATTCTCTTGGATGAATACCTTAGAAGAGGGCTTGCTGAATCATAGGATGGGTCCGTGTTTAATTTTTAAGGAACTTCCAAACTGTTTTCAAAAGTGGTTGTACCATTTCCTATAACCAGAAAAAGTATGTGCCTGTTGCTGGCCTTCTGCTCTCCTGTCTATTGACCAAGCCTCATCTTGATAGTGTCTGGAAGCCTCTATTCTCTCCAGTCGGGTAGATAATCCTGTGGACCAATGCTGACTGGTGATCCAGTACCCGACATCCCCTGGCATTGGGCTCAGAGGTGCTTCCACCCAAGACAGGAGAAACAAACACACAGACACCACCAAGTCTGCCCAGAAGTATAAATGGCAAAGGCAAGGCAAAGAGAAAGAAGCCAGGAAAAGCAGGCTCTTAGGGGCCAGAGTGGTCTGGGAACATATCCTAGAGAAGGCGACCTTAACCAAGCATTAAAGATGCCTACTTTCCAGAAGAAACATGACCTTTCCTTCTATTTCTGCTCTTCATTGTCCTGTTTCCAAGCCTTTTAGACCTTACCTCTTCTAGAACAGTATGGTAATTAGCAGCATACACTCTGGCCTCAGACTGTGGTTGTTAAGTGCCATTAACAACCCAACGCATAGTGATTCTATGCACATCAGAACGAAACACTACAATACATTGTGCCATGCACATGACCTTTTTTATGTTTGAGCCCATTGTTGCAGCCACTATGTTTTTCTCATTCTGAGTCATGTCACATCAGCAAAAGAAGGTCCCAGGGTCTTTACTCCATTCCTATTATTAAGATCCACTCTACTTTGAGGAGGCAACTCTCCCCCACTCATCTCTTAAATGCCTTCCAGCATGGGGGGTGCTCATTTTCTGGAACTATATTTGACAGTGCTTCTCTGCTATTCATAGGGTTTTCAAGAGTTAATTGCTTGGGGAGTGGACTGTCAACTCTTTCTCCCTAGTCTGTCTTAGTCTGGAAGCTCAGCTGAAAACTGTCCACCATGGGTGGCCCTGCTGATATCTGAAATACCAGTGACATAGCTTTCAACATCACAGAAACACACAAGCTGTCACAGCATGACAAGCTAACAGACACATGAAGGGTCTCAGGCTACTTTGGTTCAAATCTATTGCTGACTAGCTGTGTGTCATTGGACAAGTTATTTTACCTCTCTGTGTCTTGAGTTCTCTTTTCTAGAACAAGTGTAATATGTATCATATGCAGCCATTCAGAGGATAAATAAAATAATGCATGTAACATGCTTAGACCCTATCCACTGCAATAAATATTAGTTAGTAATTACTATTATCACTCCGTCATCCATAGTTCCCTTGTGCTGAGGCTGCTCAACACATATAGTCTGCCTTCCTTATGCTTTTCTGGTTTGTTATCTTTGTTTTTAGGTGCTTTTGAGTTGGTCCAACTAATAGCAACCCTATGTACAACACTCCCAACACTGTGCCATGCCCGATACTATGTCAGTGCTTCTCTGCTATTCAAAGAGTTTTCAATGGCTAATTGTTTCAGGAGTGGGCTGCCAGGTCCTTCTCCCATTTTTGCAGGGCTGGGGATTGAACCCAGGGCCTCAGAGAGTGCAGAGCAGCACTCTATCACCTGAGCTGAACCCAACCCCTCTTTTCTGGCAGGTAAGCATAATAGTCTCTATAGGAGAACTATTCTTGGGATTTATTCTACTTTTAAAAAACAAGAAAGAAAGAAAATATTCTTTTTGAATAACTGGGCTTAGTGCCCCACTCCTGTAATTCCAGCACTTGGGAAGCAGGAAGATGGTAGGTTCAAAGCCAACCTGGGCTACATAGTGAGATCTTGTTAAAACAACAACAAAACAACTTTCTTTGTGGGGCTTCATTTGTATGGCTCCTCCATATAAAGCCTTAATTAATCATTTTCCTTTTCAGGAATTTCTCTGTGGCAGTCATGATAACCCATAATTGAAATTTGATTGATCAATAAAGGGCATTTCTTGACTTTGTGACTGAAGAGTTAATAATTAAGACTGAGTTTACATGAGACTTTATCTACCAGCTCAACTTTCACTCCAAAAGTACAGTCCTTTTCTGTTTTCCAGCTATATCTCCTTTGGTGGCAGTTGAATCCTAACCATGCTGCTAAAGAAAAAAAAAATGCATTGTGATACTGCAGTAAGGAAGACTTTATTCAGGGCTATAGCAGTAGGGGAAAGATAAAGCTAAAATCCAAATGTAATGAATACAAAAAGAGCTTTATAGCCAAGGAGCCAAGTACGCAGGTCAGTGGATGAAAAAGTGCTAAGAGGAGACATCAAGATGGGGAAGCCTTTGAGATATGTGTGTATATATGTATATATATATATATATATATATATATATACACACACACACATATTTGGAACTGGGGATTGAACCCAGGGCTTCACGCCTGCATGCTCTGCAAGTGCTGGACCACTGAGCTGCACCCCCAGCCCATTTTTTTTTTACTTTTTTGAGACAGGGTCTCGCTAAATTACGCAGACTGCCTCTGGTCTCGAACTTACAATCCTCCTGCCTCCGCCTCCCAAGCTGCTGGGATGACAGGCATGCGCTACTGCACCCGGCTCCTCTTTTGCTCTATTGACCTAACAAGATTCTTACTAAAGGCATCCCAAGGATTGATGTGTTGAAGATGAGGATGAGGAACGAGGCCTGCTAACCCTGGTGACAATGTACCAAAGATAGGGAGATGACTTGGGGGGATTCTTACTGAAATTGAGCTGGGCAGGCCAAAGACAAGGTAAAGCCCAAAATCAAAGGCTCATGGAAAAGACAGCTCAAAAAAGCCTGGCTCAAGCTTGCTCAAGGAGAGAGTCTTTGTAAGCAGCTCCTCTTCTGGTTTAAAGTGGGTGCTGATTGTTCTTACTTCTGTGCGTTCTGTGTTCAAATCCAGCAGAGAAACCAAAGATGGCTTTGTTCTTAATTCCTGGATGTCCAAAGAATCACTCAGATTCACCCACCCTAACCGTGTCCCAACCTCTGAGCCAAGAGGTTGTCTCATGCCAGATGGTTTTGTGCAAGTCAGGCATTCCACTTCTGGGATCAGAAAGGAAAATGACACCATTCAAACCCTACAGATACCAAACAAAACTGAGGCTCAGTGTCACCCCTAAATGGAGACCCACCATCCTGGTGCATAAGTATTTTGAAGTTGTCAATCCAGCTAACAGTGTTAAACAAAGGGAGCTTGTTTCACACTGTTTTTATTTGCCATTTCCTGTATTTTATTTGCCAAATCTGATGATCCTACTGCCACCTTGACAAATGCATTTCATGTGACAGAATTGGCAGGTAAGTGCGAGGCTACCTTGAGTCCCTCTAACATCACACCCAGGGGCTGGGATTTAGCTTGGTTGGTAGAGCGCCGCTCTGTAGTCTCTGAGGTCCCGAGTTCGATTCCCAGCACCGCAAAAAATGGGAGAAGGATGTGGCAATCCACTCCCAAGGCAATCCTGAAACAGTCAGCCCTTGAAAACCCAATGAGGGTCACTATGAGTCAGACACAACTCCACGGCACCTAACAACAACAACATCACACCCATGAGCTCAAGCAGGGAACTTGGTGTCCCTCATTCCTCAGAGTAATGCTCTGCTATGTTCATATCTGCCACAGTCTCCATATCTGAGGAGAAGGCATCGCTAGTTCATCTGTTCTCTTCCCCAAGAGCCCCTGTTGCTGGTCTTTCCTCCTGCCCCCAGAGCTGCCCCGTTCTGACTTTTACCAAGGGATGACTCCCAGACCTTCCTGGCACTCAGGCCCAGCTGCCTCTCATTTGGAGGAAACAAGGCTGGGGAGGTGGGGGAGCATCTCCCCACAGCCTGAGCTGCGTCAGGCACAGAAGCAGATGTCTGAGTTACAGGACGTGCTGTGCCAACGCCAGGCACCAGACCCACATCTCAGAGCAGCCATGTGCTCTTTACGAAGTGCATTCTCCCGCATGTGTTCGTGATGTGCAGGATGCTACAGCTGGGGCTCAAGGCAGGGGCCCCTTGGACCAGGTCTAAGGGCAGCAGTGGTCTCTTGCCTCCTGGACATATGTACAGCCTGATCACGTTTCCCAACCTCCGAGGCCATGTCATCGAGCGAGGGCCAGGGAGTGTTGGCTATTTCTGGGACTGACACATGAAAGCCTTCTATACAAGGTTTTATACTTTCTTTGCCACAGGCACTGGGTAAGTGGAGGGCATTCTAAAACCCTAATGCAGAAAGTGATCCCAAATGGAATCAGATTTGGTCCCTGCGTGACTGACTGGAGTCGAGCCTTGTTCTAACTTCTGCCTCTAATTTGATTTTACCTCAGCAAGAAACATATTTCTATGTGTTAAGCATCGGAGCTGTTGGTTGTTCTTGGTTAAAACAAATAGTATGGCCTTAACTCATGCAAGGGCTGATGGGAGAGAATGCTTGCTGGTGTGGCAACTAATGAGCCAACACCCACCACGATTACCTCCAAATAGCTCTCAGGCAAATACTGGCAATAGTCAGGGGCACTGCTACTCAAATTCCTGCCTGGGCCACCACAGGTTCTCATGCGTTACAAAACACAAACAATTCTACCTAGAGCCTGCATGGTTTATGCCACGTGCCTAACACGGTGCTCTGCCCAGGTGACTTATAGCATAGGCTCGCTGAGAATCCAGGAGCTGGAAGTGATTTCCCAATGCCCGGATGTCATATTCCTATCAATATGATTTTAAGCTATGAACTGAAAAACCAAGTGTACAATCACTGACCATAAAAATGTCAGTATTGGCCTTCAGTTAAGAGCTGACAGGCAGCAAAGCTTGCTGCTCCAAATCCACGAAGACAGCAGCCTCTCTCTTCAGCACACAGAAGTTCTCACCGCTTTCCACAGTCACAGAGTGTGCACTATGGCTTGGAGCAGCAAGCAGGGAGATGGAGGTGAGAGTTTTTTCCAAAATTCCCTAAGATGGAGTTTTAAAATTCACGGATGGGCTGCTGGGCATGGTGGCACGTTCTTGTAACCCAAGAATCTTGGGAGGCAGAGGAAGGAGGATCACAGGTTTGAGGCTACAGGCAGCCTGCATAACTTAGCGAGGTCCTGAATCCATTTTAAAAAATAAAAAAGGGGGTGGTGGGTGGAGCTCAGTGGCAGAGCACTTGCAAAGTATGTGCGAGGCCCTGGGTTCGGTCCACTAGTATCCCAAACAAACAAAAAGCACACATGGATGGAACTGTGTGGTGGTGGAGAGGGGGAAGTGTAGAGGGTGGGGAATTTCTTTGACCACAGGATGCTGAGTGGTGAAAATTTGGGGAAACCTGTAATAATTTGGAAAGAAACAGGATCAGGTGTTTTGAAGAGAAGCATCAGATGAGGGGGTGTAGCTCCGTGGCAGAGTGCTCACTTCACATGCATGAGGCCCTGGGTTTGATCTCCGGCAGTACAAAAACAAAAACAAGAAGTGTTGAATGAATGAGAACAAATTTAAGATAATTTTTATGTAATACATACATTATCCATAGCATGCCTTGATTGGCTCCACTGGTGGGGACTTGAATCTCTTTCCTTACGTGTGATAAGACTTTTTGGTGGGTTTGAGGCCACACTGCCAACTCACTGGGTCGTCCACAAACACAGGATGTGGGCAACACTGTCCTCTAGCCTGGACCCAGCTGGTCAGGTGAGCCCTTAGTCAAAATGGAGATGCCAATGCCAGCTCTGTTTCAAATCAAGTTCGAGGGTCTTGATGAGTGCCTAAAGCGACCTGCAAAGAGTTAAACGAGAAACTATAAAAAATGATAGAAACAATATGAGATCTAACATCTCCACAGTTGCCAAGACTAGCAAATAATCAAAATCTGACCACAAAACCTCTCCAGATACGCAATGGCACCAGTACCAGCTTAAGAACAAAGCAGCCCAATATATTTTTTAAATCCCTCTCGTCTCCACTCATCTCCTGGCCAAATGTTGGCAACAAACGGGCTCACAGAATTTTCAGTTGTAAAAAGGCTCAAAGATTAACTCAGAGCAGTAATCCTCCAATCAGGGGGAGGGGAAGATACCATTCTGTCCTGATCCGTGCCGGGGAGATGGGGCCAGATCAGAATCTGGGGAAGTCGATGTTTAAAAGAGCATTCATTGTTGTAATTGTACACTGGAGGTAGGGGAGCATTTTGGGCTGTGCCAGAACAAGATACACAAAGAGACACCACGAAAATCCCTTTGACTGAGGGGGAAAATGCGGACATCACCTCTGCCAGCCAGGAAAATTCCTGGGCAGGGGAACCCCAGAATCCTAGGCGGAGAGAGAAATGATGTGTGAGATGCTAATGTTGTCAAAAGGAATACTGTTTAAAAGCTAATAAAGAGCAGTAAAGAGCCATTGCCTTTTTTAACATAATAATTCATTCATTCTTTTTCATTCAGCTCAGCAAATTTTGATTGAACTCTATGTGCCAAGGAGAGTGGAAGGTATCCGGAAAACAGAATTTAACAATGCACACTACCAGCTTTCCAAGTTTTAGTGTGGGAGACTCACATATGAACACAGATTGTTGTTGTTGTTAGGTGCCATTGAGTTGGATCCAACTCATAATGACACTATGTACAACAGAGCAAAACATTGCCCAGCACTGTGCCATCCACACGATCTTTTTTATATTTGAGCCCATTGTTACCATCACTCTTTCTCTCGTTTTGAGTCATGGGACATCAGCAAATAGAAATCCCAGGGGCTTTAACTGCATTCCCATCATTTGGTAGAGTGCTGCTCTGAGCTTATTGAAGCCCTGGGTTCGATCCTTAGCCCCCCAAAAATGAGAGAAGGATCTGGCAGCCCACTCCTGAAACAATCAGCCATTGAAAATCCTATGAGGGTTGCTGTAAGTCAGACTTGACTCGATGGCAAACAACAATGACAACTACTTTGAGGAGGCAACTCTTCCCCAGTCATTTCTTGAATGCCTTCCAGCCTGGGGGGCTCATTTTCTAGCCCAATATTTGACCATGCTTCTCTGCTATTCAATGGCTAACTATTTCAAGAGTGAGCCGACGGATCTTTCTCCCTAGTCTGTCTTAGTCTGGAAGCTCAGCTGAAATATGCTCACCATGGGTGGCCCTGCAGGTATCTGAAATATTGGTGGCATTGCTTTCAGCATCACAGCAACATGCAAGCCCTGACAGCACAGCAAGGTGACAGGTACATGGGGACTCCACAATTAGGTTACAAGAAGTCTACCATACCTCCCTGCTTCTCTCTTTCTCGTCTTTCAAAGCCCTTGCCCTGGAGGAAGCAAGCTGCCATATTGTGAACAGCTTTATGGAGTGAGTTAAGTCCCAAGGGCAACCACAGCCAGTGAGAACCCCACCCTGCCAGGCTTCCTTCAGTCCAACCTTGAGATTCTCAGCCAGAGTGCCAAGCTAAGCTGCATCCAGATTCCTGACACCACCCCCTCCATGTAAGTCTATGAATGTTTGTTGTCTCAAGACACTACCTTCTGGGGTAACTTGCTATGCAACAATCAGTTGTTAGGTCATTGTTAGGTGCTATCGAGTCATGTCTGACTCATAGCAACCCTCATAGGGTTGGCAACAGCAGATTGTTTCCGGATTGCCTTGGGAGTGAGTTGCCATGTTCTTCTCCCATTTTTTGCAGTGCTGGGAATCAAACTCGGGACCTCAGAGACTGCAAAGCGGTGCTCTACCAACTGAGCTAAATCCCAGCCAACAATTGGTAAGACTCCTGAAAAAAACACCATGAAGAAAACCAGCTGACAATAGGCAACTGTGCGAATCCCACTCAGGTAGATACACTTTAGGATAAATCACACAATTTAGGATCCTAATAAGATTCTGCAAATGCTTATCTTATAAAAGGAAGGGTGGTTTTTCAGAGGTTGGATGACAGGGAAGTGGAGAGATTGCGGCCCAAAGGCTGCAGACTTTCAGCTGCAAAACCAGTAAGTGCTGCGAATCTAATGCAAAACATGCTGACTACAATTAATAATACTGTATTGTGTACTTGGGCTGGGATTTAGCTCAGTTGGTAGAGCATCACTCTGTCATCTCTGAGGTCCCGAGTTCGATTCCCAGCACCACAAAAATGGGAGAAGGATGTGGCAATCCACTCCCAAGGCAATCCTAAAACAATCAGCCATTGAAAACCCTAAAAGGGTTGCTATGAGTCGGACATGACTCAATGGCACCTAACAACAACAAAAATTGTGTACTTGAAATGTGCTAAGAGAGTAGATCTTAAGTATTCTCACCACACACTCGAAAAGTAACTATGGGGGGTGATGGCTATGTTAATTAGTGTGGTTGTGGTAATCATTTCACAATGTGTGCATACATCAAAACACTGTGGTGTATACCTTAAGTATATACAATCTTTATTTGTCAATTATACCTTAATAAAGCTGAGAAGAAAACGAAGAAGTGGGGGTCCATGGGCCCCTCTCACCAGCTCCTTGCCTGGGTACTGAAGCAACCCCTCTGAGGATGGAAGGAGGGCACACTCACCCCCCAGAAGAAGGTCTGTACATGGCACAGCCCTGTACAAGGAGGGGGCTCCTTCAGGGCTTACCCATTACATTTCTCATCTTGCTGCTGGAAACATTTAATTCTTTTTCTTAAATGATTTAGGGCTAGGGATGTAGGTCAGTGGCAGAGAACATGCTTAGCATGTTCAAAGCCCTGGATTCAGTCCCCAACACACACACACACACACACACACACACACACACACACACACACACAATCTCTAATTGTCTCCCGAACTATGTGTTTAAAGCCTGCCTCCGACCCAGCTTTCTTCCCAAGAGGTTATTGCTATGGTTTGAATGTTTCCCTCAAAAGTTCACGTATTGGAAACTTAATTACCAAAATCCCATGTCAGTGGTATTTGGAGGGGACCCTTGGGAGGTAATTAGGATCTGAGGTCATGAGGGTGGGGCCCTTGTGAAACCATTAGTGGCTTTATAAAAAAAAAAAGGAAGGCAGACCTGGGCTAGCACCCTCGTTCTGTCTCATTAAGTGATAGCCTCTGTCATGTTATGTTGTAGCAAAATCCTCCCTCACCAGAGCCTGAGCAGATGTTAATGCCATGATCTTGAACTTCCCAGCCCCCAGAGCCATAAACTAAGTAGATCTCTATTCTCTATAAAACACTGAGTCTCAGGCATTGTGTTATAGAAAGACAAAACAAACTAAGGCTGTTATTATCCTCCGTCCTTTAATGAAGATTTCCTCCTCTGAGTCATCTACTCTAGGAGTATGTCAGGTCAGGGCTTCTTGCAGTCCTAGAGGGCTTTGTCCATCCACACCTCTCCACAAGTAGCTGTGACTGTCTGGAGGAAAAACCAAATGGAAGAAGGTTCCATGAAGAACAAGGGTGGATATGGGTTGGAGTTAATGCTAACATTAGATCTGTCCTGAAAGAAGAATTGTGGGGCGCGTGCCTCTCTGTCTGGCCTGGAAGTTTGGACCGGCGGCACCGCTGCACACACAGATACTAAACACAATTCACTTGGGACTCTCAGGTGAGGGGCATGAAATCCTGCAGCCCTAAGGACTCCTGCGGAGATGGGAGAAAGGAAAAGCCTCGGGTGCTTTTGTCTTCCAGGGGCAAACACCTGTGTTGGTGGTCTTGGTGGTCATGAGGAGACAGCTGTTGCTTCGTAGGTGATCAGACGGAGAGCGGGTTCTTTCCTTGTTGATGGTAGCAGCGGGGAGAGCATTCTTTCCTCACCAAAGGTCTGGGGGAGAGCAGGAAAGGTATTTCCTCATTGGTGGTCCGGGCAGAAATGAGCGAGAAGGTCTTGCTGAGCTGATGGTCTGGGCGAAAAGGAGGCAAATGAATAATATAAAGAAATAAATTCTCTATTTATTATTTCCAGCCCAAGGGAAACGATAGGATTTTGGAATTATAGGATGATCAGCATAGGAGCAGCTCCCACACAGATACCTGGAAAGGCACCCAGGACACCCAACACCCAGCCTGGCTCAAAATAGGAGCCGAGTCAGTGCTAAACAGCGAATGAATTGGTTCTGTGTGAACTTCTCCCTTTGCAAGGAATTAGAATATAAGAAAAGCATCGAACACTAGAGACTGAAAAATGTAAGAACCTCTTTGGTTCAGAAATGGCATGAGAAACAATAGATACTTTAAATAGATGTCTAGAAGTGGTATTAAGTAAAAAATTTCACATAATAAAATAACATCAACATGTATTGTTGATGGTGATTCATACTTACTTGGGTTGGGGTTTCACTCCTTGGTAAAGTCCTTACTCTGCACATCCTGAGGCCATGGGTTGGATCCCCAGCACCACAAAAATGGAAGAAGGACCTAACAGTCTACTCCTGAAACAATCCCCAAACAATCGCCCATTAAAAACTCTATGAATAGCAGAGAAGCACTATGTCCTTGCTTCTCTGCTATTCATAGTGCCAGGCATGACATATTGTCGGGGAGTGTTTCATTCTGTTGTACAGAGGATTGCTATGAGTCGGACCCAACTCGATGGCATCTAACAGCAACAATAATACTTGTCTATAAAGAAAAACATCTCTATAAAGAAGCTTAAATATCAATTTTTAAATAGCAAGCATGCTTGTAATCCCAGCTCTTAGGGGGCACAAGGCAGGAGGTTTGTGAGTTCCAGGCCAGCTTTGGCTACATAAGAGATCCTGTCTCAAAATAATTCATTCATTAATTATTTTTAAATTGAGGGCTGGGGATGGAGGTCAGTTTGGGTTTGATCTCAAGCACTACAAAAAAAAATGTAAAAAGATGAAAATTAAAAAAAAACAGAAATAACTTGTATTGAATCCTACTGTATTTCTTTAACTTGTTTCTTTCTTTTATAGCATCAATCACTATTAGAAATAGGGAAATTTAACCCACATATGCGAACAAGTTTCACTACATATTAGTCAAAAGATTCCATAAACTTTGTAAGTTGATGAAAGTATAACCAAAAGTGATGTAATAGTTGCATAATGGAAAAAGCAAATGCTGTATTACTCTGTACCAGATCAACCTTTATCAGTAAATGGAAAAAAGAAAAAGAAATTTGTTTGTTTTTGCTATTTGTTTATTCTCTGTCTCCCTTCTCCCCCAACACCCCCATACCATAACCAATATAAAGCCTGTAAGATCAATAATGTAGGAATTTCTATTCACCATTTCCCCAGCCCCAAGGATAATATTTGTGTACATATATAGATATATATGTTGTTGTTGTTGTTGTTGTTGTTGTTGTTGTTATTGTTCGGTGCCCTCGAGTCGGTACTTGACTCTTAGCGACCCTGTGTACAATAGGCAAAACACTATTGTCAGTGCTTCTCTGCTGTTTATAGGGTTTTCAAAGGCGGATTGACTTTTGGGAGTGGGTTGCCGGGTCCCTCTCCCAATAGATATAGATATATAACAAATATATATGCTAGCTTACAAATATTTATCAATTGACTTCATTCTTTCTCTCTCATTCTCTCATTCTCTACCTCTTTCCCTCTCCCCCTCTCCCCCTCTCTCTTTCTCTCTTTCTTTCTCTCTCCCTCCCATCTCTGCCAATTGATTAAGGTAATTTAAGCAAAGAATTTAAAGGACTTGTCTTCAAAATTAAAGAATTTAAAACATCTCCTACCCCACCTCACCTCACCTTCTATCTTCTTCCTGAAATGTCGTGCGGCTCTGTTGATCAGGCTAACTCCAAATTCCTGGGTCCTGGGATCCTCCTGCCTCACCCTCCTAAGTGGCTGAAGCAATAGGTGTGCACCGCAAAGCCTTAAGGCTCTGCTGGGTCCTAGTGCTCTGGATCTTCCCCACCTCGTAAGGAGGGAAGATGGCTGGAAAGTTCAGCTCCAAGCTCCCCCTCAGCTGAACACCGATTCAAGGGACAGAGGCAAACTGGCCCCTCAAGCCTGTAAGCAAGGCCACAGCTCTGTGGGTTGCCCATTCCTCAGAGGCCTCCTGGCTCTGGACCCCATGCCAGTTGGTGAATGAGATGTGACAGGACTTTAAGCTGAAGGAGCATTTCCCTGTACCAAGCCTCTTAATCCTAAAAGCAGCCACAGATAACAGAAAGAAAACAGAAGAAAATCTCGGGAACCCGGGAAGGCTGCCCTTGTTAACAGCTCAGAGGGGAAAAAATAATAATTTTTTGGCATTCATCTTAAATTACCTAAGACTTCAGATTTAAGCTCAATTTGCTTCGAGAATGGTATCCAAATCGGGGATAACTCCATTCCTTTTATTCGGGTTCAGTTTTTCTCCTTCTGGTTTTTATTTTTAGCAGTGCTTCAATTATTTAAGATGATAATAGTCATCAGACTTTTTCAATTCTGAATTTATGTAGAGCGAGGCCAACGGTTCTCTTTTTTCAAAGCCTTCAAGAATCCAAACTTTCACAGTCCCACGTTCTGCTCCCAAGACATTAACTCTAATTAAGCTAATCAAACCCATGCGCCGTCATAAGAATAAAAAGTACTAAAGAACAAGAAAACTCTATGAGAAACAGATATTATACAATGAAAATAAAATGAATTCTCTAGACGTTAACTACTGTTCCATTAAATCCATTTATTTTTGAATGAGCTTTGATCTTTTTTTCACCACGGTCTTGTCTTTAGAGGAATGAATTACTTCCTTTATGTTGACCTCATTCATATTCCATACCAAGAGCCAACCCTACTACAATGGCAATTGAGTAAAATCCTATTACAATTTTTATTTCAAAATATAATATGATCCCCTGTACTGAGAACCAAATGTACTCCAAGGTTAGCCAAAAAGAAAAAAAAAAAAAGCAAGATTCCCATTTTCATGAACTAGGAAAGACATCTACAGGCTGGTTTAGAGGAAATGGATTTGGATGTGGAGCATTAGAAAAACAGAGACACAGGTACACAATGCCCTCTCTCTCACCAGCAATCTCAGCCCTAAGGGGTCAGATGTCCATTTGGACTTGGCAGAGAAGTCTGGCCTTGGATCGTCCCCCAAAGTTCCTTAGTTACTATATGTGGCCTTTGTTCTCATCTTTTGCAAACCCCACCCCTCCCATCTGCAGTGTGCTAGTGTGTCAAATTTTTGAAAGTTTTATTGCTGTAGGTTTGGGAGAAGGACCCAGCAACCCGCTCCCAAAAAGCAAGCAGCCATCGAAAGCCCTATGAATAGCAGAGAAGCACTGACAATAGTGTTTCATCTGTTGTACATAGGATTGCTATGAGTTGGACACCCACTTCAAGGTACCTAACAACAACAACATTGCTCTTCTTAGTGCTCTATCTCTGGTTATTCTTTTTAGCTTTTCTCAAGGTAGTTTGTGACCCTCCACCCAAAGCAATGTCTGTCTCCATTGGGAAGAAGTCTGGGAAAAGGGGTGATGCTCAGTGTTGCCAAGTGATCCCCTACTTGTGTGCTAGCTTTCAGTTACTGTAACAAACATCTGAGGAAATCAGCTTTTAAAGAGAAAAACTCTATTTTGTCTCCTACATTTGGGAAGTTTCAGTTCATGACTGATTGCCCTGGCTGCTTTGGGCTCGTGTGAGGCAGCACATCATGGTGGAAGTGTTTGTGGGGTGAGGGGCACCGCTCTTCCTATGGACAGGGAGTGAAAGAGAGAAGAAGGAAGAGACCAGGGTCCCATAGTCCCCTCTGATCTCAAGACCTCCCACCAGGCTCCAGATCCTGGAGGTCCTACTGCTTCCCAACAGTGCCAGGTCGGAGATCAGGCTTTTAACACACAGGCCTCTGGGGGACATTCCACATCCAAACTGTAGCAACTTGGTTCTTCCTGAGTCTTTCACATCCATTCACGAGAAGGCAGCTTATTTTATTTGCTTGGTCTACCATGCAGGATTGTTGAGGAGGTCCAAGAAAATGTTCTGCAAAATGAATTATATAAAGGGCTTTCTTGAACACGGACAAACACGACAATATCTTACTCTGGAGGAACTCCAAGAAGAAAGGAGGGAATCTAAGTGTACAGCACCCCCTGGAGGTGTGCAGTGCACAGCTATATGCCCTGGTTTTAGGGACATGGGGTGTCCTATGCTTTATTCGGTCTGGCGAAGGCATAAAGATTAAGTGGAGAATAAGGATAGGAGGAAGCAAAAGTCAGGAAGAAAGGAAAGGGAATGGGGTACAGTGCTTCATGCCTGTAACCCCAGCAACTTGGGAGGCAGAGGCAGGAAGATGATGAGTCTAAGGCCGGGGAAGCCTATGTAACTTAGTGAGACCCTGTCTCAAATAAAAACTAAAAAGGGGCCGGGGATACAGCTCAGTGGTAGAGTTTGCAAAGTGTGTAAGGCCCTGAGTTCAACTCCGCAGTATTGCCATTATAAAGAAAGAAGAAGAAGAAGAAGAAGAAGAAGAAGAAGAAGAAGAAGAAGAAGAAGAAGAAGAAGAAGAAGAAGAAGAAGAAGAAGAAGAAGAGGAGGAGGAGGAGGAGGAAGAGGAGGAGGAGGAAGAGGAGGAGGAGAAGGAAGAAGAAGAAGAAGAAGAAGAAGAAGAAGAAGAAGAAGAAGAGGAGGAGGAGGAGGAGGAGGAAGAAGAAGAAAAGAGAAAAGAGGAGAAGCGGAACGATGCCAATAAATGTGCCCGTGTCTACATAGAATGAGATCTGGGAGGACATATGCCACCCTTATGACGAGCTACAATGGAAGTGTGAGATGGGGTATTGTTTTAATTTTTTAACTGCAACTCTTACAGTTTTCAAGAAGCAATCATAATAGAAAAAGCAGCTCTGGAAAAGAGTACACAAAATCCTGGTTAGAGAGAAGATGCCCCCAGATACATTCTTCAGGTCATTCTTGGACACCCTGTCGCACTTGATAATCCTAACCTAGGTCTACAAGACTAGAGGAATAAAGAAAATCAAGCTCAGCCAAGGCCCGTGAAGGCTGGAGGTTAGTTAGGCAACTCTCAGATCTGCAGTAAGAGCGTTATGCTCAGGCGGCTGCTGCAGGATAGTAAGGAGCAGCGCTGAGAGAGGAAATACAGACAGAAGGGAAGACTTCATGGGTTAGAAACTAATGCAATCTTCCCTCGAGGGACAGAGAGCAAAGGGTCGTCCCAAAGCAAGGAGAATCTCCATTAGAGCTGAGCAATGGACACCAACAGATCTAAGAGTTAAGATCATTATTACTTTATTATTACGAAGGACTATTTGGGTTCCAAAGGAGAAAAACGCAACACAAATTGCCTTAACAACAGCAAAAGAGGACTCTTGCTCCAGGAACTGAACCATCTGGGGGTGTCTTTTCTTTTTTTTTAGATTACTTTAAGGTTGAACCCAGGGCCTTGCACATACTTTGCAAGTGCTCTACCACTGAGCTGCTCTCCCAGCCCATTTTTAATTTATTTATTGTTTTTCTTTTGAGATACGGTCTTGCTAAGTTATGCAGCCTGCAGCCATAGGCAGCCCGGCATTGGATCCCACCTGTTCTCAGAAGTTAAGCAGGGCTGACCTGGTTAATCCTTGGATGGGAGACCACCTGGGAACACCAGGTGCTGCAGGCTAGGGAGAAGGATACAGCAACCCACTCCCGAAACCATCCACCATTGAAAAGCCTATGAATAGCAGAGAATCACTGACATAGTGCCAGGAATGGCATAGTGTCAGGGAATATTTCATCTGCTATATATAGGGTCACTATGGGTTAGACTCGACTTGATGGCACCTAACAACAACAAGAAGAAATTATGAAGGCTGCTGCTGGCCTTGAACTCATGATCTTCCTGCCTCCACCTCCTTAGTGGCTGTGCCACCCTGCCCAACTGTCTAGGGGGGTCTTAACTCTGCTTTGCCTTGCACAGCAGGTCTGTGCAGCATCTGGGCACCATTCAATCTTCTGGTAGAAGTCACACCTGGCCAAATTTTTAAATGTATGTATTTTATGTAATGACTCTTTTACTACATATTTTGTTTTCATGCTTGTTGTTGAGACAACTGGAACAGGAAAGGTGGAGGCCAATTTGATTGCTTGTAACTTTTTTACCCGTGAGAAGCAGTAGGTTTACGGGAGCGACTATAGGCAACACCTCACCAAGTGTGGCTCCTTCTTGTACTTATTAATAACCCTGCTTGCAAGGGTGAAGGACTTGGTTCTTTTCCCAGGTGCTTTCTCACTCATGTTGTTTTGTATTTAGAGCAACCATAAAAGACAGAATGGGTGACATCATGCCCCATTTGAGTGATGTAGTCACTGAGCCCAGCGTGGTGGCACACACCTCTAATCCCAGCCACTCCAGAGGCAGAAGGATTGCAGGTTCAAGGCTAGAGGCAACCTGAAGAACTTGGCCAGACTCTGTGTCAATTTAAAAAAATTTTTAAAAAGGGCTAGGTGTGCAGCCTAGTGGGAGAGCACTTGCAAAGTACGTGTGAGGCCCAGGGTTCAGCATCCTAGTACTGCAGAGAGAGAGAAAGAGAGAGAGAGAGAGAGAGAGAGAGAGAGAGAGAGCCTGAGATCCTACACAAGGTCATAGCCAGTTAGAGGCAGGACAGACACACCAGTGCGAAATTGTGCTATAGTGGTGTGTTCAGTGGTTAAGGAACAAACTCTGAGCCAAAGGGCTTGGGTTTGATTTCAAATTCACCACGCACTCTGTTTGTGCTCACCAGCATGTTTTTGCTACTTTTTGCTCCAACTTCTTCATCTTCAAAATGGATTTTGTATGTTGAATTACGTCCTCCCCAAAGATATTGTGATTCTTAATCCCAAATACCTGTGAACATGACCTTATTTGGACGTTGAGTCCTTGTAGATGTAATCAAGCAAGTAAGGTCATATTGCATTAGGGCAGCGTTTAATCCAGTGACCAATATCCTTACAGGAAGAGGAATTTGCCCCAACCATGCAGAGAGGAGGATGCGATATGGAGCCACATAGAGGGATGAAGGCCAGGTGACAACACAGGCACGAAGTAGTGACCAGTTACAAGCCAAGGAGGGAATGCCAAAGATGACCAGCGACCACCAAAAGCTTGGAAAAGGCAAAGAAGGTTTTCGGAAGTTGCACAGAGCAGTGCCTTGATTTCTGACTTTGGGCCTCCAAAGCTATGAAGAAGTAAGTCCCTATTGTTTTAAGCCATCTAGTTTCTGGCAATTTATTACAGCATCCACAGGAAACTAATACATGTGTTAGTCATATCTCCTGCCACTGAAGATCATATTATTTTTCAGTACTTTGTTCTCCCCCCTGAGAAGAAGATAAACCTTATCTAGTAGATGTTGTGCTTGGCCATATTATTTGCTTTGGTCAATGAAATGTTGGTGGAAATGAGATGTGTCACTTTAAGAGCTTTAAGAGCTTAATGTGGTTCTGCTTTTATCTTTTCCCTCTTCCAGGAAATATAACCATCACATGGGAAGGGCTCCTTCAGCCTGTGCACCCAAGTGAAAGTGACAAGGAGCAAAGTTGAAGCCAACTTATAATGTACAGTATAAGCCAAAAATGAATCTCTGTGTTATAAGCCACTGACATTTGGGGATGTTTGTTATAGAAGCATAATGTAGCCTAATACACCACTTGATGAAATGTTGTGGGACTCAAGCTCATACTCGTAAAACACAATGCTCAGCATATTCCTGGTGTTATATAAGCACTAGCACTGTTTTCCTAATTCAAGGAGTGTGTTACAGTTCCCAAGTACCTATTATGTGCCTGGATAAAGTATTGGTTTCAGGGATAGAGTTGGATGGATATAAGTCATTCTGTGGATTGCTGGAATGCTTAATCTCTTTGGAAGAAAGAAAAGTATTGCCTGGGTTCCTTGCTACAATAGTAACGTATGCCTGTCACTGGTAAGCGGTATCTTTTCTGCTGTAAGGAGAGAATCTAGCTGAAAATGAAGTCAACACAGAGAAAAAAAGAAAACTAAGAGTGAAAATATGGGGAGGCGGGATAAAGGAGCACAGTGAGATCATTAAGCCCCTTAGATTCAGTCAATACTTGAAAAGAAGACAAGCTCAAAATTAAGAGCAAAATTTATCATGGACCAAGATTTTCCAAAACTCTGTGCAATCTGTCTGAACCTGTTCCCTTTGCCTGTAAAATGGGTTCATGCTAACAACGTTCCTTTCTGCCTTCAGACCCAGTGGGATAATGAGTCAGATGCAGCAGGCTTGTTCCTGCCCCGTGGCCCCCAGCCCTCGTGCTGGGATCCACTTGGCCAGGACTCTGACTTTGCATTATTCCTTTTGTCTTTTAGATGTTCATTCAGTGCCCTTATTCTGAGAGAACCTGCCCTGACCACGTGATTGGATGTTACCCATCCGCCACATCTTCCTGTCCCATTTCTAGTCATGTTATCACTGCCTGAAAATTTCATGTCTGATCCTCACTCCTACCTTCCTGTCACTGTCCCATCCTTCACATGCCTCCTACTTCTAGGTTCGCTGAAATTCTTACCTTGTATGAGCTGTGCTTTGCAGGCTCAGGGTTATATACTCTCTTCCTCCATCCTGGAATGCTGTTCTCCACTTCGCAGCTGTCAGCCCATCCTTTAAAACCCATTTCAACCATTCTAAGAAGGCTTCTCCGATTCCAGACTTGAGCTTGGTACTGCACTCTGGGTACCTGTCTTCTGGAACACTTGTCAAGTTGAGGTTCAAATTTTCTGGGAACAGTGATGACACCCTCATCGCCCTTGAAAAAGGCCACACCAGAGTTGGGCTGTTTGGGTAAGGGTTAAGGGTAACCAGATGTGGCAGAAGCAGGGCAGGATCTGGGGAGGGGTCAGACCTCGGCCTGGACTGAGTGGGCCTTGGCCCCAGACCCTCCCAGTCTACCTCGGGGGTGTCCAGATAATTCTACACTAAGCAAGAGCTCTACCACTGAGCTACATCACCAGCAACTATTCCATTCTTAATGGAAACAACAGAATCTATTCTCCAACAATATTTCTAAAGATTCAAGGCTTGGTGCATAAGCCAATATGTCTTTCCCTAAACTTATATTTTTAACCTCTTCCTGTGCGAATCAACCTGTCAGTTGCTTGGATGATTCAGACTTGACATGTGCATTCTTGGAAGCTCCTAAGAGCAGAGAAGATAGCTTGTATCTATAAGAATCACAGGCGTAATAGTCAGCCAGCATCACTGTGGCAGAAAAATGAACCCAGATTATGGAGGAAAAGGTTTATTGGTAGCTCACAGTTAGAGGATCAACCTGTAATGACAGCAGGACAGGCATGGTGGTGGTGGAGGCAGAGCCTGTGTCAGACAACATCATGGCACTGTGGGGCAGAAGGCAGACAGAGACCTGGGCCATGAGTACAGGTGAATTCCCTTCCACAAAGGCAGTGATTCCCTTCCACAAAGCTAGACCCCAAAGAGCCCCCAAAGTTTCCATGGCCTCCATCAGCATCTGTTGGTGGACCAAATGTAAAAACACAACCTTTGGGGGATATTTTATATTCAAACCATGACATCAGGGCTAAAAGATGCCCAAGAAATACTGAACTCCTGAAAGGCATTTTGTGACTCACAGACATTTCTGCAAAGAGAGAGGCCCCATTTTCTGTGTCTCGGGGTAGTCATCCTTGGCTAGAGCATCCAGCAGCAATAACACCCCAGATGCTGGCAACTGAGCTGCCTGTTTGGAAGGTAGGCAAGGAGAAGATGCTGTCCTTCTTGGCTGGTGTCTCCAGAACCCATTGAGTAAAACCAGTCTGTAAAAAAAAAAAAAAAACACAAAAAGGACGAGATAATTTGTAACCAGTCATCAGGCCACTTGTTAAGTAACGCTAATGACAAGGTTAGTGTAACAGCACACATGCCAGTGGAAAGAGACAAGCATCACACAGACTTACATAGCAGACTGCTACCATGATCAAAGGAAAAAAATGTTAAGCAGGTCTGTGGGGACTCCGATGATTAGAGGCAGAAAGGATCCCACATAGATAACTGAGGAGAATCTAAATAAAGGAAAGAGTGCAACTAAGAATATCAATTACAATGTCAAATTGCTGCCTTTCCTCCTTTTTTTACAGCATGCATAAAATACCACCTAGAGCTCAGAGTAAATGCTTATTGATAAATGATGATTACCTACATTATGATTATTGTTGTTAGGTGCTGTCAAGTGGGTATCTGACTCATAGCGACCCTATGTACAACAGGTGAAACACTATTCTATGTAAAACAGGCAAAACACTATTGTTAGTGCTTCTCTGTTGTTCATAGGGTTTTCAATGGCGGATTGATTTTTGGGAGTGGGTTGCCAGATCTGTCTCCCAAGCCTATCTGGTGTTCCCCTGCAGTCTCCCATCCAGGTACGAACCAGGCCTCATCCTGCTTAGCTTCTGAGATCTGACAGGATGGGAATCCACAGGGCTAGGGCTGCAGGCTACATTATAATAGTCAATATTTACTCAGTAAGAGTCAGGGTGAGATGGCAAAAATGAAAATGTGGTGACTCAACTCAGCAGGATTAATCTAACAGGGCAGAAGGGAAGGGACACAAGGTCTTATTGTTGAAAAGCATCTTGGAGAAGACTGAGCTCAACCTCTCTTGTTTAAGGATGGAGAAACAGAGACCTAGATTGAAAAAGGGACTAGCCTGTGGTCACTCATTTGTTAGCACAAGATTAAGACTAGAATTTACAGTCACACAAGAAACCCCAGTGCAAGGTGGGTTGGACTGAGGGTCACCAAGCAAATTTGGAGGAAAAAAATCCCAGAAGATGGAGAGAGTCATCCCGTTTGGAGGTAGGAAAATGAAAGAGGAAGCACATGAACAGCAAACTGAACCTCAAAAGGACCACACCCCTCTGCTAAATGCGGAGGGAAAATCCGCCAAGGCAGAGGTACAGGCGCATCTGAGCATAAGAGAAACAGAGAGAGGTCCAGTTCAGGTCAGGATCATTCTATGTGTGTGATCTAGCCAAATGAGTTAATGCAGGGAGGCCGGCCTCCATTTCCCAAAACAAGCCTTCATCCTAGCCAGCATCATCTCTCACTTAGGCTCTGTAATCATCTCTATTTTGGGCCATTTTGGTACATTCTTAAGCTTCTGGACCATGTGATCTTTTAAGGGTACAAAGTAGACCCCATGATTTGCTTGATTAAAATTCCCAATTGCTTCCCACCATGCTTAGCCTAACATCCTAATTCTCTCTCCTGGCCTGCAGTCTCTATGTAAAATGAGATTCCCGAGCCTGGACTCATCTTACACAAGTTGTGACAACCTAAGGAAGGAAGGATGTATTTTGGTTCATGGTCTTGGAGGGTTCGGTCCGTGGTCACTTGGATCCATGTACCAGGGCCGCTGGTGAAGCAGACCATCATGGTGAGGAGAGAGTACGGAGGGAGAGTCTGCTCACTTCATAGGGGACAAGAGACAGAGAGAGGGGAAGGGACTGCGGAGCAGAGCCTTCAAGGGCATGCCCCCAGTGATCCACCTCCTAGGCCCCATCTCCTAAAGTTCCCCAAATCTCCCCAAATAGTGCCATCTGTGGACACCAAGTGTTCAACACATGGGCCTATGGGGGATGTTTCATATTCAAAAAAACGCATCTCTTCCCTGGCTATGTTCCAGCTACTTTGAGTCTTCTTTCTGTTCCTCAGATATATGTAATGTTCATTGTTATCTCAGGGCTCTACACTCACGTTTTCCTCTGTGTGGAAATGTTTACCTATGATTTTTCCCTCGGCTGGCTGCTTCTGAACTCAGCTCAAGTCAGTCGTCATCAGTTGGTACCTACTTTCCCTTTCCTACCTCCTAGTCACTCTGTGCCACGTTACAGTGTTCTGTTTTCTTCACATAACTTACCAGGCTGTATCTGAACTCCATTAACTACTTCACAAGAATGGACTATTTGGTAAATGGTTCTGGGAAAATTGATTATTCATGTGGGAAAAAAATTAAAATTAAATCCCTCACTCACACCATATACCAGATTCCCTCGGTAGACCAATCACCTAAACATAAAAGGCAAAACAGTCAAATTTTTAAGGAAAATGTGTTCATGACCACTAGATGGGGACAATTTTCTTATGCAAGATTAATAATAATAATAATAATAATAATAATAATAATAATAAAACAATACAGCAAAAAACTAACAAACATGTCTATATTAAAATTAAGAACTTATATTCCTCAAAAAAACAGTGAAAAAAAAATCCCTCCAACAGGATGAATACATTTTCTAATCCATCAGGAAAAGTTTTCGTATTTAGAATAAAGAACTCTAGAAGATTCAAGTAAATAAGCAAAGCAATTCAGTAGTAAATAGGCTAAATATATGAACTGAAATTTCAAGGAGGAGGAAACCTGAATGACCAACATGCTTAATCTTAGTGATGACCAGTGGAAAAAACAGACAAAATCTTTTTATGCCACTAGACTGGCAAAAAGTTAATGAAATCTGATCATATCAAGTTTTGATGAGGATGTAAAGCAGTGGGAAATCCAACATTTGTGTGGTAGTGTTAGGTTAAAAGGCTACTTTAGAAAAACAATTTGACGCTGGGCGCAGTGGCACACACCTGTAATCCCAGCTACTCAGGAGGCAGGAGGATCACAAGTTCAAGACCAGAGGCAGTCTGCATAATTGAGTGAGACCCTGTCTCAAATATCAAAAAAAAAAAAAAAAAAAA
>VMDO01009404.1:0-15046 GCA_007922755.1 Pedetes capensis | reverse complement strand
AAAATAAAATAAAATAAAAAATAGAAAGAAAAACAATTTGACATCTTTTAAAGGTAGACAGGTACATGTTGTAAGACTTAAACATTTGACTTTTAGTCCCTATCTACCAAAACTCTTACATGGATATTGCAGAGAACAGTTCTTGTGCTTTGTTTAAAATTGTTCAAACAGGAAATAACCTAAATGCTCATACACAAAAGAAGGGAAAATAAAGAATGGAATGCCCATAGAATAAAATACTAAGCTGCAGTCAAAATGAATAAAGCACAACTATACACATCCATGGGGCTGGGATTTAGCTCAGTTGGTAGAGTGCTGTACTACAGTCTCTGAGGTCCTGAGTTCAACTCCCAGCACCGCAAAAATGGGAGAAGGACCTGGCAATCCACTCCCAAGGCAATCCTGAAACAGTCAGCCATTGAAAACCCTATGAGGGTCGCTATGAGTCAGATACCAACTCGATGGCACCTAACAACAACAACAACACACATCCATGAGCAAGAAATCTGCAATGTAAAACTGAGTAAAAAGTGAACAGCTGATGAAAACCGGCAAGGTATCCTAATTTTATACAATACATAGAGAGGGAAAACTAAAGGATATGTTGTTTAGAAATATATACATATATGGTAAAACTAAAAAGAACAGCAAGACTTTTTTATTTCAGAAAAAATAAAATGAAGTCAGGGACTGCTGAAAGTGAACAGGATCTGAAACACGTACTGATGAAGATCAAAGAACACAGACTTCAGTGTGGATTGTGACTCAACATCAACAAAACAAAAATCCTTACAACTGGGTCAGTAAGCGATTTCATGATAAATGGAGAAAAGGTTGAGGTTGCCCAAGATTTTGCTTTACTTAGTTCTATAATCAACACCCCTAGAAGCAGCAGCCAAGAAATCAAAAGACACATTGCATTGGGAAAAGCTGTGGCAAAAGATCTTTTTAAAGTATTAAAATGTGAAGATGTCACATTGAAGACAAAGATGAGCCCGACACATGCCACAGTATTTTCAGTCACATCCTATGGTTGTGAAAGCTGGACATTGAATAAGGGAGACAGGAGAAGAATTGATGCTTTTGAATTATGGTCCTAGGGATGAGTATTGAGTATACCATGGACTGTCAAAAGAACCAACAGATCTGTTCTAGAAGAAGGGCTACCAGAGTGCTCCTTGGAAGCAAGGATGGCTAGACTGCCTTACATATTTTAGACAAGTAGTCAGGAGGGACCAATCCTTGGAGAAGGACATCATGTTTGGGAGAGTGGCAGGTCAATGAAAAAAGTGAAGACCCTCAACTAGATGGACTGACACAGTGGCTGCAACAATGGGCTTACACATAAATAAGATTATGTGCCTGGCACAGAATCGGGGAGTGTTTCATTCTGTTGTACATAGTGCCACTATGAGTCAGACCCAACTCGGTGGCACTTAACAACAACAACAAGGGATTAGTATCACAATAATATGAAAGAGAAAGAAGTACGCAGGGTAGGGCCAAAATAATATTGGCCATGAGTTGACAATTGTAGAAACTAGGTGAAGAATATTTGGGGACTTTCTACTTTTGCATATAGTTGAAATTTGCTTCCATTAATTTTTTTTTAATGTTTAAGTATATGTACATGCATATACACAGATTTTGAGTTCTCTAGTGGAAGGAGGAGCCTGCAGCCATACCACTGTGGCCACCAATCCCGTCAGATCTTGGAAGCTAAGCAGGGTCGGGCCTGGTTAGTCCTTGGGTGGGAGACTGCCTGGGAACACCAGGTGCTGTAGGCTTGGGAAAAAGACCCAGCAACCCACTCCCAAAAAACAATCAGCCACTGAAAACCCTGTGAACAGCAGAGAAGCACTGTTTCTCCTGTTGTATGTAGGGTCACTATGAGTCAGATACAGACTCGATGGCACCTAACAACAACAACAACAACAGGCTTATCTCTTCACTTGCTTCCTTGTGATGAACGCATTCCAAATCCTTCCTTCCAGCTTTCTGAAACATACAGTACGTTATCATGGTTTGTAGTCACCCGCACTTCTTGCCCCTGTCTAACTGGAGCCCCACACATTGACTGACCTTTCCGCAACCCTCCCTCCCTTCTGTGGCCCATTTCCACCTGTTCTGTAGGGGTCCAACGGAACCCTTCCACCTGCCACAGACCCTGTGACTTTGACATCCCTGCAGGGTCTGAGCAGGCAGGTGGACAGCACCCAGCTAAATTGCACGGTTTGGAAACAAAGTCTCGCCCGTAGAGTTTATCAGCTTTGCTGGACCCAGGATCCTGCAACAAAGATGACTGTGCTATAAATACCCTGCCTGGTCCTGCCCGGGAAACCCCCACTGAGTAACTGTTGCCTGTGTGGACAGAGCCCACTCCTCACTCCTCTCCCCCGGCTTAATTGCACTCACAAAGGCCCGCCCTGGTGACTTGAAGCATCCCCTGGGCTGTCACAATGGCAAAGGAACTCCAGGTTAAGGCCGCAATTCAGCTTCCACCCTCCCCTATTGTGCCCGAGGAGGCCATGGTCTGGGAGCCGTCGGGGGTCCATACATATCTCCTACATGCAGCAAAGTGGAAGAACAATGTGACAAATTATGAACAAGCTCCAAGCCGAGCCTGTGGAATTACTCTCTTTGTGAGGCTCTGTCACGTGTCAGCTGGGCTGCTGGGCTGCGGAGGGAGGACACTGGAGAGGGGGACATCCCAAGAGCAGGAGGCCAGCCCAGGGCCCCCTGGAACACTTTGCATACTGAGGAACGTGGCTTGCACTCTCTGTATAGATTTTCCTTTTGGATCTCCATATTCTACGTAAATCTCAATACTATTCCTCACTAAAGCAAACCAAACGCCCAGCAAACTTTTGGAGTCCATTCTGTCTGGGGCAAAAGGCAAAAATACTCCAGCCATGTAGATGATCACAGTGGCTTCTTAATATTTCCAAGCTTTGGGCAGCCTGCCCTTCCCTTCCTGGTGCCTCAGCTTCCACATGTGTAAAGATAGGTACGGTGACAACAAGAAAGCTTACTTTGTCATAGGATTAAATGTTTAGAGAAAGCTTAGGACAGTATCTGAGACAGTGCTGTTGTTACCACTATTATTACTTACAGTGTTCTGTTTTCTTCACATAACTTACCAGGCTGTATCTGAACTCTTAGTGACTTCATAAGAATGGACTATTTGATAAGTGGTTTTGGGAAAATTGTTTATTCACATGGAAAAAAATTAAAATTAAATCCCTAACTCACACCATATACCAAAATCCCTGGGTAGGCCAATCACCTAGACACAAAAGGCAAAACATTATTATTACTTACAGTAGTAATAGCAGGGGATGGGGTTTAGCACAGTGGAAAGAGTGCTGTTCCGTAGTCTCTAAGGCCCTGGGTTCGATTCATAGCAACACCAAAATGGGAGAAGGACGTGGCAGACCACTCCTGAAACAATCCGGAAGACAATCAGCCATTGAACACTTTATGAGCAGCAGAGAAGCACTGACATAGTGCCAGGCATGGCACAGTGTTGAGGAGTGTTTCATTCTGTTGTACATAGGGTTGCTGTGAGTTGAACTTATCTCCACGGCACCTAACAACAGTCGGTGTTAGCAGAAACACACACCCTATCACCATTTTAACCATTCTTTTTCCTCTCAGTGTGGCCTCTTCTCTTTGAAGGGTCACCTCTGATGCTTCTTTTGTATCTAAAGTATCTGTCAGGACCAGGACACTCAGATCTTGGTGAGGCTTTGCTCCTGTCTTCCCATGTTTTGTAAGGAGACTCGTATCAGATTTTCTCAGGATACCAAGAAGAAGGCATCCTTTATGCAAACAGCTTAGGAACACACCATTAATCATTTTAGGGTTCCAGGTGCAAATTCTTGAGTTCAGGGTGGCCCTTTCTTTTTGGTCAATAGCTGTTTTTGCAAGGTCTTAGTTGTAGTGATTTATTTTCTTCTCTCTTTTGCCTCAGAGACACTAAGGAAGTTATACCTTTGCTAAGGTATCTCTAAGTAGCTCTGTGTAGCTTTTATTTGATAACGGGCCATTGAGAGACCGAACAAGGATGGAGACTTGACTCATCACAGATCTGTCCATTCTTCCCAAACCTTAGAAAAGGAAAAAAGGAGAAACTAATAAAAGTTTAAAATATCTTTTTTCATTATTGTTGTTTTCGGTGCTGTTGAGTCAGTGTCCGAGTCATAACAACCCTGTGTACAACAGATGACACACTATTGTCAGTGCTTCTCTGATATTCATAAGGTTTTCAATGGCAGATTGCTTTTTGGGACTGGGTTGTCGGGTTCTTCTCCCAAGCCAACAGCACCTGGTGTTCCCAGGCAGTCTCCCATCCATGTAGTAACCAGGCCCCACACTTCTTAGCTTCCAAGATCTGACAGGATCAGATGCCACAGTGGTACAGCTGCAGGGGTCTTATCATTACTAGACAGCTGGAAAATGAGCTAGGCCTGGTGGCACATGCCTGTAATCCCAGCAACTCAATAGGTGGGGGCAGGATCATGAGTTCAAGGCCAGAGGCAGCCTGCTTAACCGAGGGAGACGCTGACTTAAAAAAAAGGGGGGGGGGCTGGTGTTGCACTTGGAAAAGTGGTAGAGCACTTACACACAGCAAAAAGTATGTGTGAGGTGGCCCTGAGTTCAACCCCCAAGTACAGGAAAAAAAAAAAACCAAAATCCAGGAAAAATTACCCAACGTTCTTTGACTCAGTAATAGACAATAGTAGCATGGCAGCCTGTTGCTTCCCTCCCACCAGAATAAGTCCTTGTGGGTTGGGGCAATTAGGATAGTTCCTTTCCTGGTGAGACCCTGAATATTTATTGGGCTTCTAAAAAGAGGCCAGTTTGGGTGCCACAGGAAACAGAGGGTGGGGCGGGGATGGATAGAGGAAACACTGGAGGCTTATTTTGTAGCAAACTGTGAAATTCCTGGAGCTCCACAGCTTGATTTCCTGCTGAGCACTATCTCTGTCCTGGGCTGGACTTTAATAAGGGGAAAGAATGTAAGTCCTGTCCCCAACAGTGTCTTCTCAGTGGGGAGCAAAGACATGCAGGAGGGTAAAGATCATGGGGCATTCGAGGCAGTGAGCCAATTCCCAGCAAAAATTGGGGCCATCAAGATGCCCAGCCATGGAAGGAGGGAAGGGCTGGTCAATGGTAGTGAAAGCTCCGTGGAACAGGGAGGGATCCATGGGAACCTGGGGTGCTGGCTTTCAGAAGGAGCAAAGAGAAAAGTAGGCAGCCAAGAGGCTCAGCCACTGGGACTCCTGCATAGAATTGTTTCATTCTCTTTTTGACCATGGCAGCCATCGCTAATCAATCATCACTAATCACTCAAGCTCCTCTTCTCCAAGCTCTTCATTCCCAGCCAGGCTTCAGAACCCTCAAGTTAGCATTCTTGGCAGACATGACCAATCATTTAGAGTGAGTTCATGAAATCAAACCTTTAGTCCTTCTAAACAAGAAATGCCTGCATCCATACCACTGTGGTGTCCAATCCTATCAGATCTCAGAAAGTGACCAGGGTTAGGCCTGGTTAGTACTTGGATGGGAGACTGCCTGGGAACACCAGATGCTGCAGGCTTGGGAGAAGGACCTGACAGCCCACTTCCAAAAACCCATCAGCCATTGAAAACCCTATGAATAGCAGAGAAGCACTGACAAGAGTGTTTGACCTGTTGTACTTAGGGTCGATATGAGTCGGACACTGGACACCAACTTGGCACCTAACAACAACAACACTCAGAGGTGTAACAGGAGGCTTGATGTGTCTGAGAGCTGCTGCTGGCTGTGGGTAATAAGCTATACCAGTGGGATGGTGGCCCTGCCTGGGGATAGGGGGAGGCTGACAAGATTAGATGCTATCAGCTAGATTTCCGGCAAATCTCTGCTCATTTCAAGCCAAATGGGCCAATCTGTGAGTCACCTGGTGAGCCGCTTACATGGAATGCTACACATTCCAGGGAGCTATTAGTTGAAATGCAGGTGAATATTTTGCCAAAAGCTGGTATGCCACCATGGTATTGCCTTGCACATATCTTTCAACAAAAGCCAACAAGAGGCGTAGTCAGGCTGACAGGTAGACCTTCCTTTGGAGAATAATCTGGCAACTTTGCGCCAACTTTCCCTTGCCCACCTGCCCCACCTTCCCCTTCTATAGACACGGGGAAGGAGGTTTTCAGTTCCATTGAGGGACCTCCATGTCCCCCATTGGATTCTGTAGCTGCCCCGAGCTTTGGTCATTGTTTGGTCACTGTTTGGTCCCTGCGCTGCTCTGGGAACTGGCTGGGGTTGGCATCCCACGCAGATCTCACATTGAGACTCTCTGAGAAGAAACAGGCCTTTGCTTCCTTTTTCCCTCTCTTTTCCCGACGAACCACTTCCTGCTCCCCTGTGCTCAGCAAGACAAGTCTCTTCCGCAGTCCCTGAAAAGTCCCTGGCCCACAGGTGCTAATCAAAGCCAGAGGCCCATCAAACATTAAGTCTAAAATGTATCCTGCAGGGCTGAAGGCAGGCAGGAAATCTTAATGGTAGGGTGCTTGGCAGGCATGCACAAGGCCCTGGGTGTGATTGTCAGCACCACAGAATAAATAAACACATAAATAAATAACATGTCTTTTCCATAACTAGAGAGGGGTCTTCCTCCTCCCAGACAAAGCTGCCTTCATTGAAATATCGTTGCTTTGATCTCTTGCTATCTACACACTCTTTATAGATTCACAGAAGAAACAATATCCCCAAGGAAAAGAGTCCACATACCAGCCACCTATATATCCTGGAGACATCAAAATTGCCAGGCAAAGTCCCCCTCGCCCGGCACATTCCAAAGGAGATTATTAATTGTCCCCAGAGAAGGAGGCCAGCTGAAAAGGAAGATAGGAGTTCCTATGCTAATCCTGCAAAAGAAGCCACTGCTTCCCCCTCACTTGCTGGATCAAGGCGAGCAACAACTTAGAAGTCAGTGCTTGGAGTAAACACAGCCTCTGCCCCAACCTCTGTGTGAGGATTTTGTTTTATTTTAGGAAGCTGGGGATGGCTTCTTTTGTTTAGCTTGAAATTGCAAGGTGCGTAACCTTTCCCTTCTCTTCTTCTCTCGAATGGGAGCTTTCACACCAAATTTTGTTTTCCAACAGGAGGAGAAATCACTGCCCTCCCTCCCCGCGGCGCCCAGGGTCGCCCACCCCCAAGCCTTTGCGGTCACTGGAGAGATCCCAGACTGAGCCCTGGCAAACAGCTATCGGCCAGATTATCGCACTAGTCACAGCCTTCAAGGAACAAATACCTAACACCTTGTTCCCTTCGCGGTTCAAAAGCCACTGTCACCGGGGCTCGCTGGTGGCTTTTAAAAAGCCTATAATTCATATGCTAACGAGAGGCGCATTTTCATGATTTCATAATCAGATGTTGAAACGCTTTGATCTGGAGTTGTAAGGAGGTGTGAAACAGTGCCTCGGAAACAGACAGATATTTGTGTAAGCATCCTTTATGCATTGCCAGTGCGGAATAATAACATATCAAAGCCCCAACTTACCTCATCTGCCTGGTACAGCCAAGGCATAAATAAAAGGGAACAATGGAATTACTATTACTCACTCTCCGAGAGCCAGCGACATCACTGTATCCTTTATAATTGCTGGCAAGAAGATTAATGTTTTGTTAAATATCAGAGCAAGGTCACAAGGGGGCTTGCAGGCCTGTCTAAACATCTAGTCTTTAAGCTCCCTCTCCCTCACTTGGTTTTCACCCCCCCCCCTTTGGAAAGGAACTTGTAGCATTTCCTCTAATTATGGTGATTTTTTTTTTTTTGCTTCTGAAAGTGGCCCTACCTCGTCACCCTTCTCCGAACACGCTCACACGCGTGTGCACGTGTGTGCGCGCACCCATCTTCCCCAAGTGAAATCTGGGGACAGGCGTGATTTAACTGCAGCATATGGGCGATGTTGTTATGAGGCAACCTTGCCCTTTTAGCCAAAGGGGATGATTCATTGCCTGTCGCTGAGGCCCAAAGCCAGGGGCTTGTGCTTAAGAGATTGACTTTATTGGGGTCCTCAGGGGGCTCCCTCCCAAAGACTGCTATCATCGTTCACCGCGCTTCTGTTATGTTTAGCCCGTGCGCCTGTCCGTACAGATGTTTCCAACAGCAAACAGTTCGTGACCCAGAAAGAACAAAATATTTTGGCTTTCGCTTGCTTTCAGCACCTGTTTAAACCAAGGGGCCTTCGGGTCTCTGTGCAGAGATCCGAAGGCCCAGCCAGCAACTGGGGAGAGAGAGGCCACTTTGTGGTAGATCTGATCTTACACTGGGGTGGCGAAGCCAAGGCACTACATGCAGTGACCTTTCCTGTCTCTGCACCCAGATGTGTGAGAGGGAGACAAACAGCAGGTCCCCCAGAAGGATCTATCATTTTTCCGTGAAGCTTCTCATTTGTACCTGTGAATTTGTCTGTCGCACATCAGGAATGAACTCAAATATTCCACATCCATCCTTCCTGCCATCATTTATTCGCATTTTTCTAAGCAATGCCGTGTCTCCAACATAGTGGGTGCCATGTATGTAATTTCTGCGACTGTGGTAGACTTTAGAAGCTGTTCAGGACTAAATGACTCAAGGCTCACTCTGGGGTTGGTGGAAGGCTCTTTCTGTTGTCCCAAAGGGAAGCAGTGCCAACACTTAGAAGGCCTGGGATGGACAAAACTTTCTTACTGATAGGGCTATGGACAGAATCGGAAGCGCTAAAGGGAACCTCGCACCTCTTGTGGGGTCTGAAAAGAAGCTCTGGAAGTTGCAAACGGGGTGCTGGATGCCTTTCTAAGGCCCCTATATCTCGCCCCTTTGGACTCCCTGCCTGGGCAAAAGGGTTTTACATCGCAGCTCCAGTTTCCAAGAGATTTGCTTATTTGTTTTTCTTCCTTGCAGCCGAAGGAGGAATTAAGAAGTAAAAGTGACAGCTTGGAATGAAGAGGGGTGTGAAGGACAATTAGAGGTGAAGGAGAGGATGTCCTGACTTTGGGGGCCTCCCTCAGCTTCACTAATCTTAGTGACAGTTGGAGCGCAGAGCTGAGCTTCCATGTGCCCTTGGTCTCAGCACAGACAGAAAGCCTTGATGCTCTACCTAACAGGGGTGTCTGTTCTTCATGGGCACTGTAGGCTCTCAGTAAACATGTGTTAAGCCAGTAAATCCCTTATGTGTCTGTCAGCTTGTCATGCTGTGGGGACTTGCGTGTTGCTGTGATGCTGAAAGCTATGCCCCTGATATCTCAGATATCCGTAAGGCTACTCATGGTGGACAGGTTTCAGCTGAGTATCCAGACCAAGACAGACTAGGGAGAAGGACCTGGCAGCCAACCCCTGAAACAATTAGCCATTGAAAATCTTACAAATAGCAGAGAATCACTGTGCTGGAAAATGAACCCCCCAGGCTGGAAGGCATTCAAGAAATGACTGGGGAAAAGTTACTTCCTCAAAGTAGAGTCATCCTTAATGACAGGAATGGAGTAAAACCCCTGAGACTTCCATTTGCTGATGTGGTATAACTCAAAGTGAGAAGAAACACAGTGGCTGGAACATTGGGCTGAAACATAAAAAGATCATGTGCATGGCACAGTGTTGGGGAGTGTTTTGTTCTCCAGTACTTAGAGTTGGTCTGAGTCTGATCTGACTTGATGGCACCTAATAACAAAGCCAGTAAGTGAATGGAGAGATGGATGAGTAGGTAAATGGATGGATGGATGGATGGATGGGTGGATGGATGATTACCAAGATTCAACACAAAGGTAGACCAGAGAAATAATCACTCACTACACAGTGATGCACAGTCCAATCTGGCCTACCCTGTGTTTTTGTATGTTAAGTTTTATTGGAACACAGTTATAACCATTCACTTATGTTTTTGTCTGCTTTCATGATCTAAAATAGAGTTGAAGTATTATTACATAAGAAATATGGCCTCAAAGCCTCAATTATTAGCTGTTTCTTTATAGAATAAGTTCACCAACTCCTGAGCTGCTCTAGATTTCTGAGCCTATATGGACTTCTTTCTCTTCTTTGTCTTTGTTACTAATTTTAAAGATATTGGCAGTTGTTATGGCTTGGCTATGGCTTGAGCATGCTCCCAGGGTTCATGTGCTGAAAGTTTGGTTCTCAGGGTGGAGATGTTGGGAGGTGGTAGAAAATTTAAGAGACCAGGCCTAGTGCAAGGTGATGGGGTCACTGGACACTACCCTAAGAGGAGACTGCCATTGTTCTTCCAAGAGGGCTGTTGTAATAGAGCAAGCCTAGCCCTCCTCAGCCTGGCTGGCTTCCTATCTCACCACGAGATCTCTCCCTCTTGTGCACAGTTGCATCATGACATCATCTACCATGAGGTGACCCACCCAGAGGGGCCCTCACCAGAGCCAGGGCTATGCTGTTCAGACATTTAGCTTCCACAACTGTAAGCTAAATGTGCCTCTTTCTCTACAAATTGCCCAGGCTTAGGTAGTTCATTATAGTAATGGAAAATGGACTAAAACAGCAATAAAACCACATCATACCCTCTTTTAACATGTATAAGCTCTAGTGAACATGCTGAGCAATAAATAACCATGCAAGTACAGTTTGGTAGAACAAAGGCAATAAAACCAAGCCAATCATTTCATCTGGGGCTCACGTGAAGAAATGATAATCTTTCCCAACGCAGAACAAAGAAAAGTCAATGTGATGGATTTTTTGAGAGCCTGCAAGGTATCCATAAAGCAAACTTGTTTTATTGAGAGGATTTTAATGTTGAAGCTAAAGGGTCTTTCTGGGGCTAATTTTGCCTACATGACTGCTTTTCACCCTACCACATTCATGTTAGACTCTAAGAAGCTATCCCCGGGACACATCGGAATCTTATAAACTTAACTTACAAATACGATGAGTGGGATTATTTGTGTTCCCCCAAGTGTGTATGTTGAAGCTTCCCTTCCTGCCTGGCTGGGAGAATTACGTTACTTTACTTCCCATGAGCTGGGCGGAGTGCTATAACAGCGGCTAAGGTAAGATGAATTTGATCTTGTGCTCCTTTGGATATGTTGGGGATGAACACAGAGTAGGTTGGTTAAGTCTCCAAGATCTGCTTCAGTTCCATCAGCACCAGCAGTTGGCAGAAAGATCACAATAACCCACAAGGGAATTCAAGAAAGCACAGCTACTACAGGGTCCCACAGGAAGGTCAAGCTTGAGGGGTCAATGCCTTAGAAAACAATGCTGAGTGAACCAGACAAAAACACAGAAAGGGCAGTGGGAGTGTTGGGAACTGAAGGCAGATGGGTGAGGAAGGCAGATTTTATTATGGCCCTATCCATTTCACACAATGTGGCCACTGCTTTCTGCCATGTCAATGTAAGCCTTGCTGGCTAGTCACTTGGAAGATTGGTGAGGTAGACAGCTTCTCTGATGGGCCCCAATAATCCCTACCTCATGTCATTTTGCCTGCAGTCACACCACTGTGGCGTCTGATCCCATCAGATCCCAGAAACTAAGCAGGGTCGGGCCTGTTTAGTACATGGATGGGAGACCACCTGGGAATACCAGGTGCTGTAGGCTTCAGAGAAGGACCCAGCAACTCATTCCCAAAAAACAATCGGCCATTGAAAACACTATGAATAGCAAAGAAGCACTAACAATACTATTTTGCCTTTTATCTGTGGGGTTGCTATGAGTTGGACACCGATTAGACAGCACCTGACAACAATATGCCATTTACATCCTTGTGCAGTCCCTTTCTGTTAAGTGTGAGCTAAAACTAAAGCCTTGTTTTAATGAACAAAATACTGCAATAGTGAGAGGTGTCATGTCTGAGGCGAGGTTACAAAAGTTTGCAACTTCTGTCTTGCTCACCTTCTCCTGGCCTCCTGCTGGCTCTTTTGAAGCCGATTGCCATGTTGTGAGCTGCCCTGTGGAGTTCTGCATGGCTAGGAACAAAGGAAGCCTCCAGCCAATTGCTAAGGGAGGAGCTGAGGCCTCAGTCCAACAGGCCACAAGGAACTGAATGTTGCCAACACCACATGCATTTGCTTGGAAATGGATCCTTCCCTGACAGAGACTTGAGTCAATTGCAGCCACAGCCAACACCTTGACTCCTACTTCAGAAAGATCTTTTCAGGTGCCGAATGCGGTGGCACACGCCTGTAATCCCAGCAGCTCAGGAGGTGGAGGCAGGAGGATCGCAAGTTCGAGACCAGAGGCAGTCTGCGTAATTTAGCGAGACCCTGTCTCAAAAAGTAAAAAGAAATAGGCTGGGGGTGCAGCTCAGCGGTCCAGCACTTGCAAACCACAAAAACGTTAAGCCCTGGGTTCAACCCCCAGTACCACACACAAAAAAAACCTTTTCAGAAAAGAACAGCTAAACTGCATCCAGACACCTGACCTCCAGAAACGAAGATGATTCCTTCCTTTGAAGCCAGTAAGTTTCGGCGGTGAGTTGGTATGCAGCAAAGGATAATGAATGTAGTCAGAGTTTGCCTCCTAGATGGCTTTCCCTTTGTCAGCCTTACTCCAAGGTGTCCCACCTTTGTAACAATCAATGTGTCTGACATCTTTCATTTCTTCTTCTTTTCTCTTCCTCCGTTTCTTCTTCTAATTCTTCTTCTAATAATTATTCTTCCTCCTCCTATTTCTCCTCCTCCTCTTTTTCTCCTCCTCCTCCTCTTCTTCTTCCCCCCCCTTCCTTTATTTTGGGTTTTTAAGACACTCTCCCTCTGTAGCTGAGGCTGGCCTAGAACTTGCTGTGTAGCCCCAGACTGACCTTGAACTCATGATCCTCCTGCCTCCACCTCCTAAGTGCTGGGATTACAGGTGTGTGCCACAGTGCCTGGCTTTTGGTTTTCTTTTGAGGACTCCAAAGGAACTCTGAGCTAGAGAATAGTGACTGATGTGTTAACTCTGTCAATTTCTTGGTGGAGAAATTCTTTTCTGGTTGCTGTTGCCACCTAACAAGCTACTTGAAATTTAGTGACTTCACACAATTCCATTTTGCTCTACTTCCTGGATTCTTCTAGTCAGACATTTGGGCAGCCCGCGGCTGGACAACTTACCTAGGCACCAACTGATGTCACACAGAGGTAATAGGTGGATGGCTGGTCTAGTCTGAAAGGATCAAGGCTCCTTCCCCTGTGTCTGGTGCTTTATCAAGAGTAACTGTTAGCAGCCTGAGGTTTCATCACAGCTCCTACATGAGGTGTCTCCAGCTTGCAGGTTTGGGGATCCTTTGACTTCTTACATGGCTGACTTCCCAAGAGCAAGGCATTCGTATTCATTTTCCGAGTAAACATTTTCTTTTGTTCTTCATAGATGGGGCATCAGACATAAGAAATTCTGAGGAAAAAAGGAGATAATACGAGCTGGTGTGGTGGCTCACACCTGTAATCCCAGCGGCTCGGGAGGCAGAGGCGGGAGGATCACAAGTTCAAGACGAGAGGCAGTCTGTGTAATTTAGTGACACCCTATCTCAAAAAGTAAAAAAATGGGCTGAGCGTGCAGCTCAGTGGTCAAGCACTTGCAAAGCATGCAAACGCAAAGCCCTGGGTTCAACCCCCAGTACCGCAAAGTAAATGAATAAAAAAATAAATAAAAATAAAAGACAACACACTCCAAATAAGTTGGAAAACAGTGCCTTCTCCAGCTCTCAGCTGGCCAACCAAAATGAAAAGTAGCACATGAAAGGTTTTACAAATTAAGAGCACAATTGCATTTGCTCAATCAGAAGTTTCCCAAACATATTGATTATTGAACTCTAGTCTTGTTTTCATGTGTCAGCAAAAAGATCTGGCAGTTGGAAATAAGATGCAAAGTTTGACAGTGTGTCTTTTCAATGTCAATTAGAGTACCAAAGGCCACTCAAGCATGGTCTAGGTCTGTGCTGCCCAGCAGAACGTTTTGCAGTGATGGGAACGTTCTATGCTGTTCAATATGGTAACTGCCAGTCACATGTGGCTCCTGAATGTTTGAAATGTTTCTACTGTGAGGAGGGAGCTAAATTGTAATTTTGTTTAAGTCTAATTGATTTAAATTTCAATGGTTGAATGAGTCTTGAGGGTTGGATACAGCAGGGGTCTAGGGAAATGTTCTTAGCTCATCTCATTGTTTACTTTGATTAAAAGTCCCAGATTTTGTGAAGGTCCTATGTTCTGTGGTGGCCACAGATCTTTTCCTTTACTAACTGGCCCTCCTTCACCCCCAGGATCAATGTATAATCAAACAACTAGGTGAGTAACTCCTGACCCACAAGGACATCTCCAAGATTACTCTCAAGGCTGAGGTTGTTTGGACTGACTGTGATGGTTAATTTTATGTGATATCTTCACTGAGCCACGGGATGCCCAGATAGCTGATTAAAATGTTTTTGTTGTTATTATTGTTGTTGTTTTCTGATTGTGTCTGTCAGGATGATTCTGGAAAAGAGTAACATTTGAGTCGGTAGACTGGGTAAAAAAAGCAGATGACCCTCCCCAATCTGGGTGTGGATCATGTGTGATGGTTAATCTTGTTTGTCAAATTGACTGATTTGACAGATGCCTAGGAGATGAGTAAAGCACACTACTGGGTATGTCTTTGAAGGCATTTCCAGAAACAATTGACACATAGGACAGCATTTCAGAGGGAAAGAGCTGTCCTGAATGTGGGGAGCAACATCTAATGGGCTGACAACCCCACCCATAGGGCCTTGCCCTTTGCACCCCATGTAGCCTCTCTCTTGGGCTCTCTCTGCTTCCTGTCTGCCGTGATGTGAGCTGCCGGCGCTGCCACTCTGCGTCCTGGTTGCCATGAGTTGAACAGCTCTTCTGCTTCCTGGCCACCATGACGTGCGCCGCCGCTCTGTTTCCGGGCAGCCATGATTTGAACCGCTCTTCTGCTTCCTGACCGCCATGACGTGCACCGCTGCTCTGCTTCCTGGCCGCCATGACGTGCGCCGCGCCTCTGCTTCCTGGCCGCCATGACGTGCGCCGCTGCTCCGCTTCCTGGCCGCCATGACGTGCGCCGCGCCTCTGCTTCCTGGCCGCCATG
>VMDO01009403.1:0-77594 GCA_007922755.1 Pedetes capensis | reverse complement strand
TACCTAAAGTCAGTAGTAAAATTATATTTGTTCTGCCTCCCCTTAATTTCCTTAACTACTTAAAAGAGATTTACTTCTGTATCATGCAAAATGAGAAAATTTAACAATGATTTCATTGCATCCAAGAAATATTACATTCCCAAGGCAAAAGAATGGGATATGTTCATAACTCATTTTTAAACTATAAAGTCTTGAGACATTAATTTATTTAATTTTATATTATAAAATGTTATTGTTAAAGTTTATGACTCAGTGATTTATAAGGCATCATACCAAATTCAGATTGGTTGTATTGACTGCCTAAGTAAATAAGTAGTAAAGGTGCTGCCTAATGCATCACAGCAGTATATTTATACTTTTCCTATGGTTTAGATATATGATTAAAACATGAATTTAAGTTAAGGCAATTATTTAGAAAAATATTGAATTAAAACTTAAGGTAACTGAGAAAGTTGGTGTTATTTATTCAAATTAATAATTATAATTTATAACATCTTATAACCTAATCACTTATGCCACCTGAGTTCAGAGACACTAAGCACAAAGTAAGTAATTAAGTTGGCATTTGTAGTAATAATGTTTAGAAGATATATAATTTGATGGATGGTTGCCTTTCAGCAAAAGTTAATAAAAACTCCTAGCTCTATTTTGCCTTCATGTTTTTGTCTCTTCATTAATTTTTGAAATTTCTAAATTTATTGAGCAGTCATATTTGAAAGGAAAATGAACAAACTCATGATTTTCATCTTCCAAGCTTTCTTTTCTAGTACTGTTCTTGTTTCTTTTGAATTTTGCCTTGCTCTGAATATATAACCCTAACTTACATTTGTTGTTGTTGTTAGGTGCTGTCGAGTCGGTATCCGACTCATAGCGACCCTCTGTACAACAGGGGAAACACTATTGTCAGTGCTTCTCTGCCGTTCATAGGGTTTTCAATGGCAGATTGATTTTTGGGAGGGGGTTGCCAGGTCCTTCTCCCAGCCTACACCTTCTGGTGTTCCCAGGCGGTCTCCCATCCAGGTACTTAACCAGGCCTGACCCTGCTTAGCTTCTGAGATCTGATGGGATCGGAGGCCACAGGGCTACAGCTGCAGGCTAACTTACATTTAGATGCAAAGAAAGAGAAACCCTAAAATCTGAAATGATTTGAGAACAGATATTATAAGAAATAGAAGAATCCCAACAGAGTAATAATCATGACCCTAAACTAGAAAACAGTATGCTAGCTCTTGTCTGGCAGAGGAAGCTGGACATGATTCATGTAGTGCCATGGGTCAGCAGTGTCACACCAAGAAGAGGAAAGGAAGAGATCTTTTACCTATTTGACAACTTTGTTTTCAAATAATTCCTGGATTTTATTTTATTTTTATTTATTTATTTATTTATTTTACCATTACATATAGAAAAATTTATCCATACAACCTTTACTGAAATGTTAAGAAACTTGACTGGCTAATTCTCTTTGGAGATATGTAATTCAAGTAGTCTCTGTTTGGAAAGAACACATCATGGTAATGTGCAACTGTGAGAAATGGTCATTGACGATAGACTTGATCTACAGTTATTCTATTGCAAAAGCCTTTCATAAAATCAAATTACAAGGATCATGTCTCTTTCTCTTCTCATGATTCCTTATTCTTAGTTCTTACTACTTTTTGAATGTGTTTCTCATGTACACATTTTTGAAGCACAGGTTGCATAAGAGAATCCTTTGATTTTAATCTATTACAGAAAGAAGTATAGAGAGTTGTGGCTTTGACATTGATTACTGTGATAGTAGTGCTATATTTCAGACAACAGTAACAAAGTTCTAGTTCCACATTTTTTCCCATAGGAATTTTGCCATACCATTATGTGGGGAGGGGCTGGGATTTAGCTCAGTTGGTAGAGCACTGCTCTGCAGTCTCTGAGGTGCTGAGTTCAATTCCCAGTACCACAAAAATGGGAGAAGGACCTGGCAATCCACTCCCAAGGCAATCCCGAAACAGTCAGCCATTGAAAACCCTATGAGGGTCTCTTTGAGTCAGATACCAACTCAATGGCACCTAACAACAACAACAACGACATTATGTGGGGAAGTTTACTGTGGAGAAGGTCTGTATGAACCATCATTGTTTGACCCTCGGAAACAATGTATGACTTTGTGTCTCATGGGAACATTGGTCTTTCCTTGGGTAATCCTTTTCTATATCATGATACAGAAACTATGTCTTCTCATTTTTTATAATTGCTTTAATATTTTAACAAGAATTCCCTTCTTTCTTTAGGGCCGGTGCATAAACTTCTCCAGAGTGCCATCTCAGTAAAAGGAAAGCAAGAAGACCAAGACAGTAAGAAGGTGACACATTCCACAATGCTTATTTCCAACCAAATGAAAAAAGTTAAGTGTACTTCAGAAGCTCTTGGGAGAGCAGCTTAATTTCTCTTCATCAGGAAACGTTTTCTCTGCCTTCTGCCTTACTTGCACCAAACGTTTTTAAACACTTGTTCTGCCATCTACATGGGAAGTGATGAAACTCAGTGAGAAGTCATGATTCATGACATTGGAAATAAAGAATATTGTTAATCTAAATACTATGGTTTATACCAGAAAACCTGTTTGAATGCATAGAAGTGGGAAAAGCAACAAGAGTAGCAATGTAAAGATAATCAAAAGAGGGACCACAAAACAATTAGCCATAGTGAGTCTTTGATGGAGACAGGAGTTTTTAACATGGAAACATGGCACTTGTGGTTTTGTATGGCAAGATCTTTAGCCATAGGCACAGTATGAAATTTCCCACCAGGCTAAGTAAATAATGGAGTCCGTTGCCTTATAGCTATGTCAGGTCACAAAATCCTTCCAAGTCCCCTATCACAGTGTGCCTTACGGGAAGTTTCTGACTAGAAAATCTTGTCATTCTAACACTGAAAAGTGCACACGCATGACAAAATGTAGACAAGATGCCTCAAGGTATTGGTAGCAAGCAAGATTTTGCCCTTTAGTTTTCGAAGACACCTTTCTTTCATTATGCACTTGGGACAAGAAAATTAATAGAGCGTTATTCCACAGGAAGACAGCCTCTAACCAAAGACCTGGAATGGAGTTTAAGGACTCCTGATTTGAGACATTGTCCCCAAGACTGGTAGATTTCACCCTTTTCCCATGTTTAGGATTTAGCAGTGCATAAAGCATTAATATCTGTAAACATAACTAGGAGTTGGTTTTGCTTTTAATTTAAAGGAAGCGGTAACTACAAAGCTTCCGCTCAGGGTTTTTTCTCCCTTCAAGTCTCCAAGGGCTCTTCAGCGTCACAAGCCAGCAACTCTCTTTGCATGAAAATTTCAAAGTTTAATTAATATAATTAAAGGCAACAGCAAGCAGCAGCCTGTGAAGATTTTGCTCATCTTTTTTATGCCTTTTGACATTGAATGACCTATTACTGTGTGTGCATTACTTGGATTTTGAGGAGCACTGTGCCTTGGTTATGATTCAGTGAAAAAGACCTCCTTTCTTCAGTTTATAAATTAAATTTTCAGGAGGGTCACCATCAAAAAACATTGACAACGTATGTATTATAATTTCTTAGAAACTCACCATTGTGTCACATCGACGATGCCAAATTATGTTAGTGTGAGCAGAAACACTGTGGGGGAGGAAGAAAGCAGCAGCTGAAGAAAACAGCTCAAATGATCTAGTCACTTTCGATACTGTACTTCAGATGCGAAATGGATATTCGACTCGAAACCTGACAAAGCACGCCTGCTTTGATGTGAACTGGTATAGACAATGACCAGTGGCTGGGTCAGTGGGATGTCTCTCTGCGAGCACAAAGGCTTATCAAATGACACTAAAAATAAGTTCAACAACCATCACATTGGAAGAGAGAAGGCGAACATTTCATGTTTGGCGGGCATGTGAGTGCACAAGATGGAAAGAGCGATTTGGAGCATCCTGGTATAATTACCCCCATTGTGCTCTTCATGGAAATTTCAAAGGATAGGAATAATTCTGTTGGTTGGTGTCCAGGTTTGTGGCACTACTCCAAGAAGCCTTATGCGCCCGTGCACGCACACACACACACACACACACCCACACCCACACACACACACACACACACACACACATATATTCTCTAGCTTGAATCTTTTGCTCATTTATTTATGTCACTGGCTGGCTGGATCCAAAGTCATGTGTCCACGTATTCATAAATAAAATTTTACATGTTTCTGCGTTATCATTTTCTTTAAGCTCACATTGAGCTCATGCTTTCTTTGATTGAATATTCAATTGTTTTAGTTAGTTTCAGTAATGGAATTCTCTTCAGTTCCAAAATATCCAGCATGTTCACAGATGATACTATTGGCATAATCTGTGCCCAAGTACAACGTGGAAGCCTGATATAGTATACCCGATCCTTCTGCAGTGAGTTCTTGTAGACATTTGTTCTATATTTGCATCTGGAGCAGGACTTATTGCTACTTTCTTAAGTGGGCATTTCATTGCTGATCAGTTCTCACCCATTAAAAGTATCTTAAGAGCATCGAGGATACTATAGAAGCTACATCTATGTTCCTTCAGTAGTTATTTTAAGTTTCTCCAGTATCATGAAACATACTTGTATTTGCTACATGAGCAATGGAAGTAAACTTCTGTCTTTGAATGGCAAAATAGCTTTCTGGAGATTTGTAATGAAAATATTATGAAGAGGGAGAGGCATGGATCTATATGTAAGCTGAAAGAATACCATTCATAAAGTTCAAAGGCAGGTGGAATTTTATTGTCCTTGAAGATAATGAGCCAAGTTTTTGTTATGCTTTTCTCTGATGATTCTAACCAATAAGTGAGAAGTATTTGTTTTGAAGAGTCATTTTGTTACCAAAGGCCTAGGTCAAAAACCTCTATACCTTTCAACCAGGAAAATGTGCTAGAATAAGGCCTCTTCTATAAACTTTATAACATTTTTTATATAGAGAGAAATAGCTCCTGTGTAATTTTCTGAACATGGAGTCAGTCAAGGTCTACTTTCTGTGTATGAATGAATAAATTTTATCCATCATCCATTTGTGTTGCATAAGGTTGCAAAAACAATTAAGTGGGAAATGACTCCTAACTTATGTGTCTACTCTGCCTAGAAAGAAAGTTTTGAAGGCATCTATATATATTTCATAACAATGTCTGTTCTTTATGGATTTGATCCATAAATATTTATCTATCTGAAAACTTTGATACTTGGAATGTTTTCCTTAAAGCATTTGGTGCTCCAAGAAAAAACATTTGGTGCTAAGAGTTGCAGTACTGATGCCTTTCCCCAAGTTAATTCTATTTTAAAAATTTATATTTTCTTCCCAATGAGATGCAGAGTAAAATTTGAGAGTCTCCATTGACTAGGGAGCAGCATCTGTCATCTATGGTTAACTACTCTTTTGAAAAAAATATATATATATGAGGTTTAAACCCCTTATATTTCATATTATAAGGGAAAGAAGTGATTTGTTTATATTTCCCTTGAGTTTATTACAATCACTTAAATAACAAATTATTTACTATTTGCTTTTATAATAAATCCTTACAGAATATAAGATCTGAGCATCTCCATGTACTTAATTTTAATTCTCTGAATCTCACTGATCATTGTTTGTATGTCAGAGATGGATTTATTTGCCTATTTTAAGATAAAAAAATCTGTTTTATTGCTAACAAGGTGTTTAGAATATTTTTGATCAGCTTACATGTTAATTTTGAATTTTAAGAAGGTGATGTATAAGTAGGTCATAAATATGAATATTAACATTGCAACTTCTTCCATGTATATATTGTATTTTGGTTAACTTGTACTAGATTTTTTTTTTCAGCATCACATTACTTTAGGAAGTTTATTAGAGTTTTATTGCTCTTGGAAAAGTTTAGTGGGTTCATATGCACAGAATATATACATTTATATATTTTAGTACGAAAAGAAGTATGTAATTTACATTCATAGAGTAACTCTGGTACATCTGTCATATAGTTAAAGAAAGAAATAGGCAGGTGATGCTAGAAAATGTCTATTTGTAGAATCAGTGAAGCCATATTCTAGTCTCAGAGTTAGGTTAATATTGTGCTGAGTGAGTTTCTATGGCATATTTCTGAGAACATTTTAATTTTAGTATACTTCTACACTTACGAAAATTTAATTCAGTCCATTGGATAAAAGAAAGAAAAAAAAATTGAAAACCTATAATGTAGCAGGCCCTGTGTTGTTTTTTTGAAGTGCACTTTATTTTTATGCTCTTCTGCAAAAAGAAAATTCTGATAAGAAAATACATGGTACAGTATGTAAATTTATATAAAAATGTGCTTCTTCAGATTGCTTTGCAATGAGTCTTAGCTTATGAACCAGGTGAAGGAGGTCTTCCATTGTATACATAGCCACCAACTAATTTGCTTACATTGACCAGATAAATTTCTCAATCATAGACTGGAGATGGACTGAAGATATCTAAATTTCCTTCAGCTCTGACAACATTTCTATTATGGTGGTCATATTGGAGGTTTTAATGTTTGTGTATCTCATATTTTCAATTACTAGCTTCTTTATTTGTGAATCGTGGTAATATTAGCTCTCTAAACTGCCATTTAGTTACCAAAAAGAAACTGAACCATAATGTATGACTTGATAATTAGCCAAAATGGAGTAAATTCTTAGTTATTTTCTTAAAAGTGGAATTTTTCAAAAAGGCAACTGGTTATATACTTTTTATCTGATAAAACCTCTCAAAAATGAGGAAAATATTGATAAATATATGTATTATTCTGATTTTATAGTCTCTTTAGAAGTTTCAAAGTCATAAGACATAGTCAAGAAATTATAGGAGATATTTATGCTGCCAGTTTTGACGATTTGGGTACTTTGTACACTATGGAAGTTTCAATTATTAAACTCCCTTTTCCCAAGTCAAAATTGAGGTGGGGAAAGCTCACTTAATTGACAATACCTATGCTTGTGTTGGTGAAAGCAAGAATTCAGTGGAAATTATTTTACTGAGTAATTTGATACAGCTTAAGATCTCACTTTATTAGAATTGCTAACCTGTCACAAAACTAGTGTAGTCTTAATATAGAATACTATGAAAGTAAGAATTCATAATTTAAAAAAGTGACCCCTAAGCATTAGCTCCTAATTACTGTAAAGTTATTTTATCTCAGATATATTGTACTTGCAAGGTTGTAAATGGTAATGGTAATCCAAAGTAAATTGTAAAAGTTATTAAAATGTACCTGTATGTAGATTCAATTTGACAAGAAATATGCAACAATAACTGATTGCTAAAGCCAGGCACAATGTCGCACACCTGTGATCCCAGGGACTCAGAGTGTAAAGGTAGGAGGATGACAAGTTTGAGCCCAGAAGCAGCCTTCATAACTTAACAAGATCTTGACTGAAAATAGAGAGTGAAAAATGGGCTGGGAGTGCAGCAAAGTGATAGAGCAGTTGCCAGAATTATGCACAAGGCCCTGGGTTCAGCCCCCAAGTGCCACAAAAACAATAAAACAAAAAACAGAAAAAAACTAATTTCTAGAGTGTAAACCAATTTCTAGAGTGTAAACCATTACAAAGATATGCATTCCTTTCATGAACTAAAAAACAAGGTGATTTTAATCAATTTAGGTACAAAACAAAGGAACTGAGCACTTCTAAAGCCATAGGTGATAGAAAAGGAAATTGTTACATCATATGCTAAATTAGAAGCAAATCTAAACCTCTTGGCTTGCGTATGAACTCCACCATCTGATTTGTAAAAGCAATTGGGGAAAGAAAAACTCACAATATAAAACAAAAGTGACTAGTTCTAGCAGATGACACCTGCAAATAGAATTTTAACTAGCTGAAATTCTGATGTAAAATGCAACGATTGCCATTATCACACTAAATATTTTTTTGAGTTCTTTTTTTAATATCCTCTAAGTCTAAAAGTCTCAGTTAATTAAATGGAGTAATGACAGACCTTCATCTTCTTTAAATACTTTGTGTGAGGCTGTTACAGAAAGATTATATTTTAAATAGTATGTTCAAGTAAAATTCTTCAACAAATTCTCAATGTTTTAAAAATGGGGGGAATTTTCAAAACTTTTTTAATGAAGATCTTAGGATTCTTCATAAGGAGCTGGGTTTTAGAAGGATTTTAGAATCCTTTAGAAGGATTTTAAGTAATATTTTAAAATGGTATCAGATATTAAATTATGGCCTGAAATATTCAGTTTACATTTTCTTGTTCTAAGGGATAAAGATATTAGGTATCATAGTGCAATATTGGAGAAGAAAGGAAGAAGAAAATTATAGTAGCATTCCTGGATGTTCAGTGTCTCTGCCCAGACACTGGGCAAGTCTGTCATTGCCCAGAAAGGACTTGAAGTGGTATATTCATAAATTGAATCAATGATTTTTAAAAGTCTAGTTCAAAATGACAGAGAAAGGCTAATTCATGAGGAACTTAAAAATTATAACATTTATTGAAGTGGTTCAGTAAAAGTAGCATATGCCTCAAATTACTAAGTGGTATCACTTTGCTTTAAAAAATATTTCCCTTAACTCTTCAAATTCAGTCAGATGAATATCAACCCAAGGTTATTATTGCATATGTGTATCATCTCTAACTTCAAAAAATACTTAAAATCAATTAACTTGAGAAGAGGGTTTGTATTAACTTTCTGTTGCTACTATAAAAAATTACCACCAACTTTTTGTCTAAAAACAACACCAATTACTTTTCTTATAGTTGCAGAGATTGGAAATCCAAAATCAGTTCTGGTGAAGTGAAGTTAATGTCTCGGTTGAGACCTTAGCTCCTTCTCAAAGTGTGACAAGAAAATTCATTTCCTTGCCCTTTTCAGCTTGCAGTGACTATCTATACTGTTTGGCCCATGACCCCTTCATCCATCTTCAAAGTGTGTCATGCCAACCTCTGCTTCAGCCATCACATCACCTGTTATCTGTCTGATCGCCTGCCTCCTTACAGGGACTACTGTTCCTATACTAGACCCATCTGGATGATGGTGCATAACCCTGTGTCAAAATCTTCAACATGATCATACCTGTAGAATTCCTTTTGACATGTGGGGTAACAAACACAGATTCTGAGGACAGAGACATGGACATCTTGGAGGGCATCATTCAGTCCACTACAAAGATTATAATTTTCATTTTATTGAATATTGTCTTTGTACCTGTCACCATAAGAAAATATACAAGATGAGTGCAGCTTTCTACATTAGATGGTTACATGCCCCAATTCTTTAGATTTTGTTATGCCACTAATGATTCTATTTTTAGTGTGAGGGGACTCCATTTGTCCCTATTGTACTGTGTTATATTTTACTTGAGATTTCTCAAAAGGAAAAATGTCAGGGAATAAGTTCCTGGAAGATACTTGCAAGAGGAAAATCTGTAAGACTGAGAAGTCTAGAGGTGGAGTTTTGTTGCCTCTAGGACATTTACTCCGTCTGCATAAACCCAGAAGTTTGCCTAAAGTTAGCCCCAGTGATACTGTCTGCTGTCATTCTGTAGTCTTTTAGGAAGGTATTGAAATATCACCTGAGACTAAGTACAAAAATAAGTTGATATTCTAATGCTAATGTCAGCAATAGACCTATGGATCTTAAACAGAAGCTGTCCCCACCTGTTAACTTATTTTCCATAATTAAAAATTATTTGGAGGAAGAGTGATTTTAAATTCAAGTAAAACTAGTATCTACATCAAACATTGCTCAAGCAGTGATTGTGAAGAAGATATCAACAAAATTGATAAAGTCTAAAATCATAAAATTAAAAGGGGTCAGATTCTCCAGATAGATTTTTCCTAAATAAAAATATTAATGTGCCATGAACCTTGAATTCTTAGCAACAAATTATTCTGCACATGCAGTAGTAGTTTTCACATTGCTCATATATTTTCATATTTTATATAGTCATACTTTTTTCCAAGAAGTACATTTATACATTTGAAAACTGGTATGAATGACTCACAATGTGAACTTTTATGTACTTCATACTCCTAAGGCTATCCTGATTACTCATCTGAAACAATTTGACATCTGTAAATAATGAGTTCTTAACATGATTAAAGAAAAATAGGCAAATCATCTGATAATATTTATTTTATATACTATATATTATATATATTATTTTTCAATTTCCAAAGTCCTTCCACTTATTCACTGTTTTTATTTAATAAATATATGCTAGTTGCAAACTACTTACACAGTGCTAGTTTGGCCAAAACCTAGACAAACAGTGTTAAGTTGTATTCTAAGAGTATGGGTGGAGGGTAGGAGGACCTTCTGATGATGCTCAAAAATAAAAATATATACATTACAGTATGAATTCTAAGTGGCTTTTAAAAATAAGCCCTGATCACATAAAAAGAGATTTAATGCTAAATGAGGACTGCTTTTTTATGGGGAACTCTAGATAAACTCTACCACCCAGACTGTCTCCTTTGCTGCCACAGTTTTCAATGTCTATTACAGTTTTCCTGGGGAGTGAAAATTATTTTAAATCATTCCATTTGTTGCAAAACATTACTTTGGCCTAACTCACAGATAAGTTGAGTCACATAAATATTTACTATCCCCTAAGGGTAAACAAAACAAAACAAAATGTGAAAATGATGAAGGTTAAAATGATTCCTGGGAAAAGAGGAGGTTTCTGTAGGAGATTGTTCTTAGGACCAACTGAAGGACATTATGAAGATCATTGCTTTAGCATAATTTTAGAGACATTTTTGGTGAACAAGAGAGGACAAAAAGCAAGATGCTGAAATGATAATTCAGAATCTTAGTTTTAATTTCCAAGGATTATGTGGCAAACTGACCCTTTCACAATGGAAAACTTAAGTAGATTTATCTTTACCTTGTAGTATTGAACGGTTCCATGCATGCATTCTATTTCTGACATGAACATTTCCCCCTGTTTTACCAACTGACCTATCCAAAGCAGGTAAAGAGCAGTGCTGTTTCAGGTAAAGTCAGCACTGGCGCCGTTCAAACATCCAAAGCACGCTGATTTCTAACAGCCTCTAGAGAACAGCAGGAATGGTGGGACTGTGAGGTCTTAGAGGGTATAGGAAGTTAGTTGCACTTTCTAGCCAGAAGTGAAAAGATTCCTCCAAATGAGTAAAGGAGTTTAGTCTTATTGCCAAGAAAAAGGGAGCCAAAATCTGCCCAAGGAGGTCAGAATGCTGTATTTGTACCAGGAATGAAAAGTAACAGTGGGAACAAAGCCAGAGAGAAAAGAAATCACCTTGAATTTGAATTCTAATCGATTTTACTAATGAATTTTGGCAGATGCTTACCTTGTGCCAGTTTCTGCACTAGATAATAGGTTAATTTTAAGTGTCACCAAGTGGAATCCAAATCATACTGACCCAATGTACAACAGATGAAATGAATCACTTCCCAACTGTGCCATGCCTGGCACTATTGTCAGTGCTTCTCTGCTATTCATAGGGTTTTCAATGACTGATTGTTTTGGGATTGTTTCTGGAGTGGGCTGTCAGGTCCTGCTCCCATTTTTCCGGTGCTGGGGATTGAATGAAGGGCCTCAGAGAGTGCAGAGCAGCACTCTACCAACTGAGCCAAACCCCAGCCCAGATGACAGGATACTGCAGTGGAAAAGACAAATTGATCTCATCAATCAAATTGGCGTGTAAAGATAGACACTGAACAAGAAGATGCAAGTGGTATGAGTTTTAACAGGGGAAATTTAAAGTATGATGAGAACATGAGATGGGAAGAGTCCAACCTAATCTGAGTCAATAGAGAATAGAGGAAAATGTTTGCTGAAACTAGGAGAATGAATAATTGATTCCCCCCTCTCACTTTCCCCTTTTCCTTCCTTCTGCAGTCCTAACCACTTAGCAGCACACCTAGCAGAATACTTGGCATATAATAGGCTCTCAAGTATATTTTGTTAGTGAGTTAAAACCAATTATTCAGACTTCCAATTCCCCCAAGACTGAGTACTCCCTTTCTTCCTAACTCTTCCTTCTTACAAATAATAAACCCTGGACATAACAAAAAAATTAGACATTTTTGAAAGGTGGAAAGAAGATATTAGATTCCTTAAGACCATTGGATTGAGGAACTACATGAAGGTGAGTCCCCTGCCTTACTGATTCCCACAAATCTCATTCAGAGAGTCGCAGAAACTACCAACTGGAAACTGTCAACAAGCACAGATATGTACCATCCCCCTTGAGACTGAGACTATCCAGAGAAATGAAGCACAACTGGTGGATCTTATCACCTAGTGTCCCCCTTGAGACATGAATTAAATGATAGACATTGGCAGAGTGGAATAAAAAATGATTCCCCAACAATATGCTATCCACAAGAAACTCACTTTGAATAAAATGACAGACTGTAAGTAAAAGAATGGCAAAGATAATGTCATGTAAATATGACAAGGTAATGGAGGAAGTAAACTCGAGCAATGTACAATGATATGCATGTATGGGAATGGCATAATTAAACCCATTAAATTGTACACTAAAAAATTACTAATAAAAAGTTTTGTAGGGAAGAATGTCTATATTAACATCAGATGAAGTATTTGCAGCAAAAAAAAAAATACTACAGAGAAAAAGGGACATTATATGATGATAAAAGATCAATTTTCCAAAAGACTTAACATTCTAAACATGCCAAAAAAATCCAAAAGCTTCAAAATACATGAAGCATAAAATGATAGAACTGATAGAAGAAAAGCAAATGAAGAGATCCAAATGCATTGTTATAGCTGGGAACTCAAAATACTACACCCTCATGCATTGGTAGAACTACAAGAGAGAAAAGTCACAAAGGATATAGAAAAACTGAACAACATAGTTATGTTATTATCTAAAATATACGAGCATTTATTAAAATTTAACCAGTGAAAAAACAAAACCAAAAATCTACCCAATTAGAAAATAGACAAAATAGATGCACAGATATTTATGTGAACCGAATATCCAGATGGAAAATAAGCACACGAGAAGATGTTCAACAGCATTATTCATGAAAATACAAATTAAAATTATAATGAGATATTATTACATACTTATCAGAATAGCTACAATAAAAAATAGTAACACCACCAAATGCTGGTAAAGATGTAGAAAGCCTAGGTTGCTCACACATCATTGTGTGGTGTAAATGCAGAATGGAAAATGGAAAATATTTTGGCAATTACCAAAATCTGGAAATAATCTAGACATACATCCTTCAAGTGGTGAGTGGTTAAACAAACTGTGATATATCTATTCCTGGGATATTTCTCAGCAATAAAAGGAGTGAACTATTGATACAATAAATTGGATGATTCTCTGGGGAATTATATTGATTAAAGGTCAAAATGTTATATACTGTGTGACAAAATTATAGAAATGAGGAAGAGGTTGCCAAGGGGAAGGGACCAGGTGGATAAAGGAACATGGATGTGGCTAGAAAATGGCAAAAGAGGGATCTTCCAGGCAATGATGTTTTTTTCTGTATTGTGTATTGTGTATTATTCTGTATTCTGTATTGTGACTATTATCAGTGTCCCTATCATAGTTGTGATATAATGCTTAAAAAGAAAACCACTATAGTTTTATAAGACATTATCATTAGGTGGGCTTGTATAGGATATATAGGATATATGTGTTATTTCTTACTTGCTAATCTACAATTATCTCAAAAACAAAATTCAAAGAAAATAAAACAATTAATTTTTCTTATGTTAGATAAACATTATTCTATTAAGATTGCTTCTTCCAATACTGGCAGTTGGGCCCAGGGCCTTTGCCATCCTGTACAAGTGCTCCAACACTGAGCCTAATCTCCAGCCCCTTGTTTATTTTTTATTTTGAAAAGAGGACTCACTAAATTGCACATGCTCTCTCTGGCCTCAAATTGGAGATTCTCCTGCCTCAGCTTCCTGAGTTGCTGGGATTATAAATGTGCACCATGGCTCCTGGTTTATACTATTAAGTTTAAAGGATGTAAAATGTAGAAAGATTAAATTTCATTAAGTGACTTTTGTTTTTAATTTTATACATATCTTTCAGGTTAGAAAATTTAGTTTTAAAATATACTACACAGTAGGTTTGATGTTTTTGGTGTGTGTGTGTATGTACATGTGTGCAAAGTCCTGTGAACTTTAATACATGTATAAATTTGTTTAACTTAATAGTTAAACAGCTGCTGTTTAATAGTTAAAATAGCTGCTGAGTGAGGCAGGCACCATTGGGGACAAATTCCTAAATTAATGCATCTTCAAAGTATCACTTCTTTTAGTTTCAGCTAAAACTTTATGATACAAGCTAAGCATGCTCAGGGGCTGGGATTTAGGTCAGTTGGTAGAGCGCTGTGCTGCAGTCCCTGAGGTCCCGGGTTCAGTTCCCAGCACCACAAAAATGGGAGAAGGACCTGGCAATCCACTCCCAAGGCAATCCCGAAACAGCCATTGAAAACCCTATGAGGGTTGCGATGAGTAGGATATCGACTCGATGGCACCTAACAACAACAACAAAGCATGCTCAGAGGTATTCCTGTCCACCACTTTAATCTTTTCAACATGTGTTCCATGACCATAGGCTGAGCATACTCAAGAACATATTCCTTAACTGAACATGCTTAGGAATGGGCCAATCCTTGTATAAATATGAATAGGCTCCCTGAATAAAATCCCCGTGTTTATTATTATTATTGTTATTATTGAGGGAGAGTATTGCTTTGGAAAGGAATCCTCATGCTTCTTTCTGCCTGCACAGGTAATAAATCTTTCTCCACTCTTTTTTGTGTGGCTGTGTTTATTTTTTCTTTACACTCACCAAGATGTGAACCCAATGCATTCCCCCACAATCAAAATGTAGAAGAGTTCTACTGCTTCAAAAGACCCCCTCAAATTATGTCTTTATAGTCACCCCATCCTTCACTTCACCCAAACCTGACAAGCATGTATTAGCTATCATTATAGTCTTATTTTTCTAAGAATGTAAAATAAGTATTATGTTTTGACAGTGATTTATTTTACTTATCCATGTGTCAGTGTATGGCAATAGTTCATTTCACTTTTTTACTTAGTAGCATTCTATTATATAAATATGCCAGAATTTATCTATTCACTTGTGGATGGGCATTTGAGTAGCTCTCAGTTTTGAGTAACTATGAAAAAATCTTCTATGACCATTTGTATAGAAGTCTTTGGATGTTTATACTATATGAACATATGCATCTTGCTTGGGTAAATACTTAGAAATGGGTCGTGATAGGTGTATATTTAACTTTTTAAGAACTATGGTACTGTCTTTTAAATGGATTGCAGGATTTTACATTTCCAAAATGTTTGTTTATTTCTGAATTTTAGCATTTCATTGGTTCTAGTTTGCCCACAGGTAAAGAAGTACAAACGCTTTAGCATTGCAGGTATCTGAGTCAAATTCTTAGAGACAAGAAATAGAAACTGATTAATTGAATTTGGAAGAATGTTATGAATAGCTCACAAGTCTTCGCTTCCTGAGCTTGGTTTTCTGACCTGGGTTAGTGGATTTGTAGTGAATATTCAGGAAAGGATATTAAAGGAACATATGGAGGAAAGATTATGATGTAGCATGTGAAGACCAGTCTCAGGAAGTAGATATAGATGTAGGGAAGACCTGGAGCCAGAACTGTAACCAAACCTTACATAAGACCAGTTTGGTGTGGATACTGTTATTGCCACACTAAATCCAAAGCTGTGCCTTCCCTGGATCTATGTTTCTGGAACACATGAGCAGAGCACAGACATGGTGCAACCAGAAGTGTAACAAAATGTTTCCTGGAACCCATAACATTTTCTGTGATCTGCTCTCTCTCTGCAAGCCTGATCACCTACTACCTACATCCAAATCACACAATGAAATATGTTTGGAGTTATTGCAACATCCAAGTGGTTTGGCTACTTTTATTATTTTTACAAAGTGGTCCATGTACATTTTCCTTTTTTTTTCTGAACATAGCACAAAGTTTAAGATTTCTTTTGCAAAAAAAAAGTATAACTAATAAATATGCTGGGCACGTTGGCTCATGCCTGTAATCCCAGCAGTTTGGGAGGTGGAGGCAGGAGGATCGCAAGTTCGAGACCAGGGGCAGTCTGTGTAATTTAGTGAGAACCTGCCTCAGAGAAAAAGTAAAAAAAAAAAAAAAAGAAGAAGAAGAAGAAGAAGAAGAAGAAGAAGAAGAAGAAAGAAAGAAAGAAAGAAAGAAAGAAAGAAAGAAAGAAAGAAAGAGAAAGAAAGAAAGGAGGGAGGGATGTGGGTGCAGCTCAGTGGTCTAGCACTTGCAAAGCATGCAAGTGCGAGGCCCTGGGTTCAACCCCCAGTACCACACACATAAAAAAAAAGTTTTGGTGTGAACCTTCTTTTGAATTACTTTAACTTGTTTGTTTGATTCAACATTAAAAGGCCTTAAGGCCACAGCTATAATGAGATTCACATTTTAGAGGCTACATTGGTATAGTAATGCATTTCATGCTGTTGTTCCGTAATTTACCTAATCAAATAAAGTGAGATCAATCTTTATTTTGGAAGAGTCCAAACTTCTCATTCATACAAAGTTATATTTAGCTAACCACATAAGAAATTACTCTTTTCCTAGGATCCTGTTTGCATTTTTAAGCTAGAGTCAGAATTTAATCAGTGAATTCTATTTTTCTACTAATACCTATTGAGACCAATTTTCCTACTGAGCAAAGCTAATATTATGAAAAAAGATATAAGTCTTAATTTTTGACTAATTAAATTAATAGGTATTTATTTATTACTAGCTCTGTGCCAGACACTTTGTTGATCACTTATTCCTGGCAGTGAAAAAGGCAGAAACATGATTCCTGCCTTTACAGAAATTCTTATTTCTAATTTTAATAATTTTTATTGCTGCTGAAACAACTTATCATAATTCTAGTATCTTAAACTGCTTGCAGCCAAACCACTGTGGCATTTGATCCCATCAAATCTCCACAGCTAAAAAGGGTCAGACCTGGTTAGTACTTGGATAGGAGACTGTCTGGGAACACCAGACAGGAGAAGGACCTGGCAACCCACTCCCAAAAAACAATCAGCCATTGAAAATCCTATGAATAGTGGAGAAGCACTGAAAGTAGTGTTCCGCCTGTCATACATAGGGTGGCTATGAGTTGGATACCAATTCCAGGATACCTAACAAGAAGAAGTATCTTAAAATGATACAAATTATTATCTTACAAGTCTGTAGATCAGAAGTCTAACTGCATTCCTTTTGGAGTCTCTAGGGAAGAATTGTCTACAGCCATACCACCCTGGCATCCCACCTCATGAGATCTCCAAAACTAAGCAGGGTTGGGCCTGATTAGTACTTGGATGGGAGACCACCTGGGAATACTGGGTACTGTAGCCTTGAGAGAAGGACCTGGCAGCCCACTCACAAAACAATCAGCCATTGAAAACTCTATGAATAGCAGAGAAGCACTGATAATATGCTGGGCTTGGCACAGTGTCCAGTGGTGTTTCATTCTGTTCTACATGGAGTTGCCATGAGTCAGACCAATTTGACAGCATGTAACAACAACAGGGGAGAATCTGTTTTCCTGCAATTGTAGGACTGAGTTTCTGTTCTCTCATGGGTCCACCAAGTCACGAAAAGCTACCATATTTCTTGACTCATGACTCCCTTCCTCTCTTTTCCAAGTCAGCAACAGCAAATTACATCTTTCTCATTTTGCTTATCTTTGATGAAGTTTTGCCTTTCTCAACCCAAGTGTCATTGATGAGTGGGTGGATAAAGAAAATGTAGTATATACATTCAACAGAATATTATTCAGACTTAAAATTAAAGGAAATCTCACCATGCACAGCAACATAGATGAATCTAGAGGACATGACACTGGTGAAATAAACCAGCCACACAGAACAAATTCTGAATGATTGCACTTACATGAACTATCTGAAGTATTCAAGCTCTTGAAAGCAGTAAACAGAATGGTGGTTGCCAGGAACTAGGAGGTAAGGGAACATAGAATTGTTTTTTATGTGTATAAAGTTTCTACTATGCAAAATAAAGTCCAGAGATCTGCTGTACAACATAGTACCTATAGTTAGAAATATGGTATTTTGCACTTTAAAATATCTCAAGAGGATAGATTTCATGTTAAGTATTCTTATCACATAAACAAAACATGCACAAAAGAACACTAGAACATTTTTGGAGGAGGTTGATAGGTTTAGCAACTTGGTTGTGGTGATGGTATCTCAGGTGTACGAATATTTCTAGATCATCAAATAGTGCACATTGTCTGCAGGCATAGCACCCTGGCATCTGATCCCACCTGATCTCAAAAGCTAAGCAGGGTTGGTTTGGTTAATCCTTGGATGGGAGATTGCCTGGGAATACCAAGTGCTGCACACTAGGGAGAAGGACCTGGCAGCCCACTCCTGAAACTATCTGCCATTGAAATCCATAAGATTAGCAGAGAAGCAGTGATAATGTGCCAGGCATGGCACAGTGTCAGTGTTTCTCTCTGTTGTACATAGGGTCACTATGAGTCGGACCCAAGTTGACAACACCTAACAACAACAACAATAACAGTACACATTAGATATGTGACTTTTATATATCATTATGCCTCAGTAAAGCAACAAAGGAAAATCCAATAGCTTATACTGAGTGAAGGAAGACACAAAATAATGATTCCTTTTATATTATATCCACGAACAGGCAATACTAAACTATGGTCATAAAAGTTAGGAACTGGCTGGAGAATGAGGGTTTGTACAGGATGTTAAATTTGCTAGAATCTATTGAAACAGAAGTAGAAATGCTGAAGGTGTGGGCCGGAAATCTGTATTTTAACAAGCTCTGCCACACATTTTGATATATACTAATATTTGAGAAAGCCTGCAACCATACCATTTTGGTGTCAGTTCCCATCAGATCTCGGAAACTAAGCAGGGTTGGGCCTGGTTAGTACTTGGATGGGAGACCACCTGGGAACACCAGGTGCTGTAGGCTTGAGAGAAGGACCCAGCAACCTACCCCCCCCCCCGAAAAACAACAACAACAACAAAAAAACAATCTGCCATTGAGAACCCTATGAATAGCAGAGAAGTAGTAACAATACTGTTTCGCCTGTTGAATGAAAGGTCACTATGAATGAGACAACAACTTGACCACACCTAACAACAACAACAACAACAATCATTCATTGGGTAAATGGGTGATTTCTTACTAAGGGACTGAATTAATAATTATTATTGAGTGACCACAACATGCTAAAGACAACTGAGAGAGCAGAAAGGGACACAATCTTTGCTCTGAAGAATTCACCAGATAAAGAGTACTAACTTAACAGCACCTAACAAAAACAACAATATTTGAGAATCAGTACATTGTTTGGGGTGATAGTTACTAATTATGCAGAAGTAACATATAATCAACAGGAATAAAATACTAGCCGGGCACAGTGGCACATGCCTGTAATCTCAGCGACTTGGGAGACAGAGGCAGGAGGATTGAAAGTTTGAGACCAGAGGTAGTCTGCATAATTTAGCGAGACCCTATCTCAAAAAATTTTTAAAAAGTGTGTGTGGGGGGGGCTTGGGATGCAAAGCATGCAAGCAGGGGGCCCTGCGTTCAACCCCCAGTACCATAACAAATAAATAAATAAGTAAATAAATAATAAATAAATAAAATAAAATTTAGAAACTATTATACTCTATGTAAATTATACTCAATTTAAAAAGAGCTAAATATGAACTCATTGTTCCAAAAGAAATCAGTGGCTTACATTTTGGGATGAAAATATAAATAACAAAAGTAAAATCCATCAAGCAATATAAAATAGTAGAACATAAAAAGTATAAAATAATAAGTGCATTTTTATAAGGAAAACACATGTGAAAATAGAGGGGTAAATTGTCAGAATGTACCTGAAATTAAGGGAATGTGATGGCTCACAGCTAATTTAAATACTACAAGCATAAAAAAACCTGAATGACTTATGTCAGAAAATCTATTGGTTAATATGTGGCATGACATTGGCATATAAAAAAAAATGAAGTCATTTTTAGTTAATTAATTGGACAGAATTGTCAATAATATTTAATGTTCTTTAAAGAACATGAGCTATCAACAGAAGTTTCTTCAATATCTGCTCAAGTGTTAACAACACTACACCATTATAGACAAAATATAAGCTCTAATGAATCCATTATGTTTAATATGCATTATATCTGCCTTGCCTGTAGCCATACCATTGTGGCATCTGCCAGATCTCGGAAGCTAAGCAGGGTCTGGCCTGGTTAATACTTGGATAGGAGACCACCTGGGAATACCAGGTGCTGTAGGCTAGGGAGAAGGACCTGGCAACCCACTCCCAAAAAACAATCAGCCATTGACAATCCTATGAATAGCAGAGAAGCACTAACAATACCGTTTCTTCTGTTGTATGTAGGGTCACTATAAGTTGGACATTGACTCAACATCACCTAACAACAATAACAACATCATATCTGCCTTTGAATGTCTATTTATAGAAAAAATCATAGTAGTCTCAAAGAAATGCATTGTGGCATTTATAAAGCAGAATATCAGTGCTATTAGGAGTCAGTATTATATCACTCTAGGAGGAAATAAAAGTAAAAACCTAGTAATAAGCCAATGAAAGCAATTGATAATCACAAAATTCTTTTATTCTGAACATAGAATACCATAAAAATTATGAGAATTCAGCATGGTTCAGGGATAGTTCTCTAAAGTGAACATTTGGACAAAGGAGCAATTTATGAAAAATAATTTCTTTATATAAAAGGAAGGGATGAGAATATCCTATGCAATAGCAGAATAAAATGTTTAAAGAAGTAAGACAATATTCGGAGTACAGAGGGCAAAGAACATGAGCATTCCTTTTTCTTGGTGAGTATAGGTGTATGGGCGGGGAGCAAGAGGATAAAAAGATAAGTCCCCATCACCATAGGAAAATGAGGAGCTCTCCCTAAAGAAGGAGGTCATTTCCTGAGATAGAGAGGGATGAGAAGATAGAGCTTGAAGAGTGATAAAAGCCTGTATATCTGCTTCAGGAATCAGGAACTAACTTGTCGCAAATAAAACAATTCCCAATAGCTGGGGCCACTCCCTGAGTTACACAGGCTTATTTTTCCTGCAGCAGATGGTGAGATGAAGTTTGGAGTCCAAATGTTTATTGGGGAACAATACTTATGACAGAGTAGAACTCATCTGGTGATTTATTGAGGGCTACTGAAGAACAAGCTATGGATCATTCATATCACTGAAAATAAGTGTCTCAATCTGAGTAAATCCCCAGAACACAGCATTGAGTTGAAAAAAAAAAAAAAAACAAGTTGCCAAAAGATACCTCCTATATGATGAATTTGATGTAAAATTTTAAAACAAATCATATATTTCATAATATAGGTAGAGAATAAAAGTACACAAAAAGTCCGTGAAAATAACACACATGAACGTGGTAGGTATGTCATAGGAAGGAATGGAAGGTTTAGGAAGCAACGTGTCAAATCTCCTGCTTGCTATATGACAAATATCTATAAGTGTTAGCTAATACAATAATAAAACATGCCACAGATTTTTATTCTAATTGATCTCTATACAGGAGTCTTATTGTATTTTCTTGTTGTACGTTTTTAGTTTTCTCTTGAACCCATGGACTTGCACATGTCATTGTGTTTTTGAAAGCAATAATATTTAATGATCTTTAAAAAATCCATTAGGGACACTTTTATAATTGCATTAGGCCTATAAAAATCATTTCCAACCTGATAACAATATTTTATTTTCAACTTTCCGAGAGCCAAGATGTATGACTTAGTGAGCAAGTGAAAAAGTCAAGTCAGTCAATTTGGCTGACAACACACACATTTGCATGTGGATGCCTGCACATGGGGCCTCTGCTTTTTAACATAAACACCAATAACCTTCTTTAGCTGCTTAGGCCAGATGCATTTGTCTTTTTTCTTCATCTGGTGAATTCTTCAAGGTGAGGATTGTCTCTTTCTGTTCTGTCAGTTGTCTCTAGCATGTTGTGGTCACTCAATAATAATTAGTTCAGTCCCTTAGTAAATAATCATCCATTTACTCAATGAATAATAATTATTGTTGTTGTTAGGTGGTGGTGTGTCATTGTCCGACTCATAGCAATCCTATGTACAACAGATGAAACATTATCAGTGCTTCTCTACTCTTCATGGGGTTTTCAATGGCTGATTATTTTTGGGGGGTGGGTTGCTGGGTCCTTCTCACAAGCCTACAGTACCTGGTGTTCCCAGCTCATCTCCCATCCAAATACTAACCAGATCTGACCCTGCTTAGCTTCTGAGATCTGACGGGATTGGACACCACAGTGGTATGTCTGCAGGCAGAACAATAATTAGTTGTAATAAGATGACTGAAAAGAGTGAGGAAACTTTTAAAGCAGATAATGAGATATGTCCGTTTGTACCTAATTAAATGCAATTGAGGTAGAAGACACACTTAGAACTTGAGCTCTGTCAATTTAATATAGTTCTTTTATGCCTAGGTTTACAGCCCCTTTGTTCTTTTAGTTTATATTTTCACCAATGTCTCAGTTGTATTTGCATATATTTATATAAGCTTGCATTATATATGTTTATATTTAGATGTATACATACATGCATCTATTTCTATCTAGATATTTATGTGTGTATGTATAAATATACACATTTTTCTTTCTAGTTCTATGTAGCATTGACACAGCAAATCTGTGTGCTATTATATTATATTGTGGAGGGGTAAATCCTCACTACTTTGTGTCAACATTTACGGTGCAGTAGTCTATTTGTGCCCTACATCTTTGTGTACTACATCCTCAACTATCATCATGTTCTTTTCCTTTTTTTAGGACTGTAACATGGTGGTCAAGAGAACAGATGCTGAATCCATACTCCCTCGAGTCAAGTACTAGCTCTAATTTTTCTATGAGTATCACTTAGGACAAAGTGTTTTCCTTTCTCTCAGTTTCTTCATCTGTAAAGTAGAGGTATCAATAATGGGGAACATCTGGGTTCTCACCTCAGAAGGGCATTGGGAAGATCACTGAAATTTATATATGATATACCACTCTTAGGCACATGTCTGACAAACAGTAAACATCATTGGTGTTAGCTAACATCATGACTATTAGGTTACTATTTAGCTTATTTCATATCTAATTTGTGATGAGGTATTAGTAGCTCGATGAGTTACTTTCTTACTTTAGTAAGTATCTTGATATTTTTCTCTGAAAAAGCTGTTGATAGTGTGAATTCCATATATACCTTGTGTTGGAAATATAGTTAGACAAGGATCTCTTTGATGCCATTCAAATTATAACATATTTACATACTCTAGCTTCTCATTTCAGATGGCCAGTGAAAAACAAATTCACTCTGTCATTTGTTTCCAAATATCTAGCTTTTCCATATAACAGATAAAACATGCAAAATATTGATTTCACATTTTTCTTTACTTTAGGTTATACTGTCATTTGCATAGTCGTTAAAAATTAAACCAACTTCCAAAAGTTCATTTCGTAAACAGAACAACATAGTAAGAGATCATGTGAAATGTTGTAAACCAATCTATGTTGATATAGCCACAATCATCTGCTGAATTTTCACTTCCCTTTTCACTTGGAAGTCTTGTCTGATACTCTTATTTACTTCTTTCTCTTCCATAACTGCAGTTAAAACTAAATAACATTCATTTCATTCAGCATCCAGTATGTGCTTCTTAGGAAAAGTAACCAATGCCTGCCCTTTCTAAGTTGGCTCCATAGAGTAACTAAAAAGAGTGTATATCATTCAAAGGAGTATGTAATTCAGACAATGCTTTTATTGATGAGAACAATTTCGCTAAAGCATGAATGCTTTTTAAAAAGAAGATAACATAAGAAATAGATGTAATAGAAGGAATGAGCCCTTTGGATGACAATGGGATAATAAGCATTTGATGCCATGTTTATGAGTTATTTTGTTATTTTAGCCTAATGTCTTAGAAGGTCCTTTAAACTATGTGTGTGTGTGTGTGTGTGTACACACATATATATAAATTATATATACCTATATATAGTATATATAATATCCATATATATGGATATTATATATGTAATGGGGATGATAGTGTGCATAGTTGTTTCCATTTGCCTTTAAAATCAACTTCAAAGGCAAAGATTACTGAATTTTGTATCTTTGAAAGGCAGAGTATTCACATGCACATTATTCTCACAACATACTGAGACAAATCTCTTACTCAAAATGTAAAAACACAAAGATAAATACCTTAATTCAACTAGGAACATTGGTGGATGAGACCTCTATTAATGGAGTGACAGTCAACTCAGCCCCTTTAAAACTCACCTTTGTTTCTAATGCCTGAGTCATCCCTGAAGATTAAAGACAGTGTTCAAGGAGGGCCATTTCTCATACTTTACCTGCTCATTAAATGCCAAGATAGTTTTTTACTCAATTATACATCTGCCAATGAAAATCGTGAGCAAAGACAACATCAAGGCCATGTTTTCATTTCGATCATTGTTCCCTAGTGAATTACAAGGTTGTGAGTCTCATACAACAATTTATATTTACCCAGGCTTCATAAATCTGGTACAGCAGACTGAGTTGCTGAGCTATATGTTGTGATCATGTCTTTCTACTAACAACATCAATCACTTGCTCAAGAGGATGCAGCAGTTGTTTCTGTACTCAGTCCTTTCTATAGGTTTTCTAATTCCAGCTTATGTTTTACTATTTATTGGGAAATGTTGAAACAAACAAAAAATATTTGAAAACTTATACATACTATGAAAAGAAATGTTTTGTTAGTTATAGTTTCTAAAAGTTGAGATAAAATTAAAAGGATAGTAGATACATTCACACATGAAAAATTAATTTTTCTATGTCTAGATTCACTAAAAATTGAAGATGTACTTTGAACTAAAATAATATTTTATTTGTCCTGGGATGGCCTTCTTCTAACTCATTTTTTTAAGTGAATAATTTTCCCCCTAAGAAAATACTAAAGTTAACCAGAAACCAGCCAACACATCTGTCTCTACAGTGTTCCAAGACAAAGATATTAGCAAGTCAGGAAGGTTATGCATCTGACCACCAACATTTTATTTGGAAAAAAGAAGACTATGACTAATATGCAGGAAATTATGTTATTTGACACTATATTGCATTAGAGAACAAAACAAAGCAAAACAAAAAATTGTGCAAGTAAAATTGAGATGATATGAGATTGTTTTAGGTATTACATACTGCAGTTACACTTTCTTCCCATTGTTTCAGTGCATAAACAAAAGCATAGGCAAATATTTCTTACTAAAGAATTACTGAAAGTAAATCCACTATATATTCTTTCCCAATCTGATTTTTCATCTACCCTCTTATAACAGTTATATGTAACTTTGATGAGATTTACTTTTGTGTATGAGAAAGTAATTTGTAATCAAGAAGTGGTTGATTATTTTTTTAAAAAAGGCATATTGTGTTGATCACTATTTATCTGATATAACTGACTAGGCCATAGGATATTTTCTCTCCTCCTCTCCTCCTCCTCCACCTCCTTTCCTTCCTCTTCCTTCTCTTTCTTTTTTTCTTTCAAGAAGTACAAAGTGATTTATTGTTGTTAGGTACCCTCCAGTCGGGTCTGACCCTATGTACAACAGAAGGAAACACTCCCTGACACTGTGCCATGTCCTGCACTATGTCAGTGCTTCTCTGCTATTCATAGGGTTAAATGGCTGATTGTTTCAGGAATGGGCTGCCACTCTTTCTCCCAAGCTTACAGCATATGGAATTCCCAGGTGGTCTCTCATCCAAGGACTAACCAGGCCAGACCCTGCTTAGCTTCCAGGATCTGATGGGATTGGATGCCAGGGTGGTATAGGGAACACTTACTTTTATTTATTTATTTTTTAAAGACAGTCTCTCTCTCTCTCTCTCTCTCTCTCTCTCTCTCTCTCTCTCTCTCTAACACAGACTGGCCTTGAACTTGCTATGAAGCCTAGGCTGGCCCTGAACTTGTGTTCCTCCTGCCTTAGCTGCCTGATGGCTGAGATTTCAAGTGTGCATCACCACACCAGGCTTAGTTCTCCTTCTTTATTAATGGTGAACATGGTGACATTTTATTGGGAAGAGTCCTCAGAATGTATTTTTGTTTTTACCGGTTTGCAACACATTACACATTCAAAAAATGTTAGATATTTTCCCCATAATTTGTGTTAGTGTTAGAAAACCATTTAAATAACAGTTTAATTGTACACAACTTATCAGACTGATTTCTTTCATATTGCTTGTTGTTGTTGTTGTTGTTAGGTGCCGTCGAGTCGGTACCCAACTCATAGGGACCCTCATAGGGGTTTCAATGGCTGACTATTTTTTGGGATTGCCTTGGGAGTGGATTGCCAGGCCCTTCTCCCATTTTTGTGGTGCTGGGAATTGAACTCGGGACCTCAGAGACTGCAGCGCAGTGCTCTACCAACTGAGCTAAATCCCATATTGCTAGCAGTTCTAATTACTGTTGATAATGTTGACTTGCCAGTCATACTGAGTCTGAGAATAGGAAGGTCATTGAATTGACTCATTAAGATATATTTTAAAATGATAATTTTTCCCAGGACTTTGTGCAAAGGACTAAAGTTTTAATCTCATTTCTGCTAATAACTGTTGGCTTGTAATGCCACAAATTCTCTTAGCTGTATCTACATGATAAAGACAATTTCTAATACCAAAAATCTCATTATGGGTACAGAACCGGATTGTTGAAAGATTTATTTACTGCTTAGTAAGTCATCTTTAAACCATCTGTACCTGGACTACATTTTGCTGACAATAAAATTAAAATGAGTCTGTGAGTAATAAAGACGTTTAAAGGGATGTTGTGTAATACAATTCAAGGCACTAAAAGCAATACCAATGCTAACAATATTTTGTATAATTATAATGAAATATAATAAAATCATTTTATCAATATTTATTTTTCTGTTATAAAACAATGTTCACAAATCATAAAGGCACAGAGAAATGGAAAGAAGAAAAAGTCTCTCATAATCCTAGAGGCATTAATGTTACTCTTTTAGAATGTCTACTCCCATTGTTTTCCTATTCATACCCTACTTTGAATTTAGTCACATGACTATCTGTGGACTCTAAATGTTTATTGAAGTATGAACAAGGAATTATTCTTGCACACATAAAAATAATTTAACCACACAAAACAATAGTTTCAAAGGTTATTTCATAAAGCAGGTATTTAACATTATCTCTTCTCCTGAATTATAACCTGGTTATTTTGCAAAAAAGGACCATCAGGATCTTTCTATATTGAAATATCAGCAAGTCTCTAGGGACATCCAGAGAAAACTTCAACAGTTAAATGGGAAAACTAAGATCCCAGCAGGCATTCTGAGGTTTGCATGTAGAAGATTATTTTAAGTTTTTTTCTCTATGTAGGATTTGATGAAAAGAAATGAAAGCAACTGCCTCAAGCAATAGCAGGGAAATTACCCCAGTATGAAAACTTTGAGATGATCCATCTTTATAAAGCTAACCCAATCAGAAAGCACAAAAATAGCTTATTCATTTACTTGAACCAGATCCTTCCTGATTATTCTTACAATTCCACCCACGTGCTGGAAAACTTTAGATCTTTCCCTCCAGTGTAGTCTCTCTTCTCCCACCAGGGTGATGTGTCCATCTGCCCCTGAGTGGAGCATTTGGACCTCATTCTCCTGAGACTCAGTATGGCCAAAACAACCTGGCAGGTTTTGTCTAAGCCAGAAAACAAGGGAAATTTTTCTCTTACACTCTTGATCCAATCAAAAACCAAACCATGTCAATTTGCTGTTTGGACTCTGTTGGTTTGCTTTATCTCCTCTCACCTCTCATGCTAATTTGTGGCAGCAGCCTCCCGACTCATGTCTTGGTCGTCTTCTTTCTCTCCAATACACATTGTAGTAAGGGGTTGGGGGGTGCGATTACTAAATGAGATCTGGTTTAGGTTCATCCTTGATAAACATTTCTAAATGTTTTTTGAGTTGAAATATTAAAAGTGGATTATGATGACTCTCATGACCTGGTTCTTGTTTTCCTCTCCAGCACCATCTGTCAAAGATTCTTTGACTCAAAGCCCCAAACTAACTGAAGTGCTATGCTTCAGTGCAACATGCCTTTCTCACTTTGGGTCTCTGCAAATGTTTTGCCCTTACTTGAATGTTAGGCTGACAAATCCCTATAAATCTTTTCATTATCACCCCTCAGATCACCTCCTAAATGTAGCCTTCATTGGCCATCCAGTTTCAGCTATATACTCCCTCCTTTGTATTTCCAAACACCTATGCTTTGCTCATTAGAGGACTTGCCATACTGCATTGGGATTCCTGGCTTCTTGTCAAGTGTAAGGGTTGGAATTTTGTCTTTGCAGCCTTTGCTCCCTAGGCTTATATTTTCCAAATTTCTCCCAGTTATCCTGTCTGTACATTTTCTATCCTTTCAAAGAGGCCATCCATACCTTTACAAACCAGGCCTACTGTCCTCCCTTTCACCTTTGTTTTCCCCCCAAATTGACTACTTTTACATAAACCTTGCTTGTTCTTCAAAGCCCAGTTCCCATCTATAAACACTTTCCTGATTCCAAAGTACAGAACTCCTCAGAGCCTTCATTACAACTATGTGGCATTTTACTGGTCCTGTATGTAAAATGCCCTTTTACCTGTCTTCTCTTCCTTATGGTACACAGACAGTGATTTTATACCATATGGCTGTGCCCCCTTAACCCCCACCAGTTATCATCTAAGAGCCTGGAAAAAGTGTTGTTTTTATATGAATAAATGCCCATACCTCCAGATTTAGATAGTCACATGCCAGATGCCAGGTATCTTGGTGCATCTTTTCTTAGCATGCTTTCTCTCTCTTCTCTCTGAAATCACCTATCCACTTCCTGATTTACCTCCTTAAAGAGACATTTCAAGCTTCTGGTCCTCCAGGAAGCCTTTTTTTTTCTTAGCTGCATATTCATGATTCTGTAGCTTTCTTTGGGTTTATTGCAGGTACCAAAATTTTTATATTTAAAAATAATAAACTAGAATCTACCATGTATGCTATAATGTTTCTGATGTTTCTGAGGTATGTTCCAAAAATAAGCTATAAGAAAATAATATGGACAAAGAAGTTAAGAAAAATCTCTTATGAATTTCTTTCTTTTTTTTTTTTTTTTAAAGAGAGAGGTTTAATTTATTTGGCTATGTTTCTTTTTTTATTGGAAATTTTTAATGTACACCTTAATGTGATCCATTCTGACATGCTTTTCATTGTGACATTTCTATATATGCATTTTGATGTACATTATTCATATAGGTTCCTCCTTACCCTCTTGTATGCTTCCCCCCATTCCACCCTCCCCATCTAAGTCTTCTCTATCATTTACTTGGTAATATTTTTCTATATGTCCTTGGGTTCCAGTTCTGTTTAAGATGGAAACTTTTCCTGCAGTGAACTTTGTTTTTATCTTGTCAGAACAATTGCATGCATTTTCTAGACCATTTATACTGACATCATTCTTAGCTTTTTTTTCCTTTTATTATGATCCAACCTTTGAATAGGATTTTTCCTTCTTATAATTTTGATTCAGCTCCCACAAATGAGTGAGAACATGTGGTGTTTCTCTTTCTGAGCTTGTGTTTGTTCACTTAAAATAATTTTCTCTAATTCCATCCATTTTGCTGTGAATGTCCTTATTTCATTTTTCTTGATTGCTGAGTAGTATTCCATTGTGTATATGTACCATAGTTTTTTTATCCATTCTTCTGTTGAAGGACACTTTGGTTGGTTCCATATCCTTGCTATTGTGAAAAGTGCTGCATTGAACATGGAGGTGCAGGTGTCTCTGTGGAAGCCTTCTTAAAATCACCTGTCAGTCTCTGACTTCTTTCTGACTGCTCTTTTCCTGTGTTTCCTTAATGTATTCTTAATATTAGCTTTTAGATGCTAATGTATCATTCTGGCTATTTTCAGGTAACTTAAAATGGTTTATTTTGTCTCTTAAAGCAACTTGTAAGTTCTAGAGAGGTGCTGTCTGATAGGACTCTCTGCGATGGTGACAATATTATGTATCTGTGATAGCCAATAGAATACTCAATAGACACATGTAGCTACTGAGCACTGGAAAAGTGGCTAAAGGGACAGAGGAATAAAATTTTTAATTTAAATGTAAATAGCTATATGTGGTCAGAGGTTACCATATTAAACATAGCAGTTCTCAGTGACAAACACTGTATATTTTAAACCAATATCACTCCCTAACATGTCTAGTACCTAGCAGGAAAAAAAATGCCTCATATTTACAATTAATATGTAAAATCCTATGAAATACAGAATGCTACTCAAGTTTCAGATCACTCTTTGATGTATTGTTGCTGTTGTTAAGTACCATCGAGTTGGGACCGACTCATATCGACCCTATGTACAATAGACGAAACATTTCCCGACACTGTGCCATGCTTGGCCCTATTGTTAGTGCTTCTCTGCTATTCATAGGGTTTTCAGTGGAGGATTGTTTTGGGAGTGGATTTCCAGGTGCTCCTCCCTACACAGTGGCACCTGGTATCCCCAGGCCATCTCATATCCATGGACTAACCAGGTCGACTCTGCTTAGCTTCTGAGATCAGGCAGGATAAGATGCCAGGGTGCTATGGCTGTAGACGTTCTTTGATGTAGGTTGGATAAATGTTATTATACCTTTTTTAAAAAAATGATAAAAAGATGGGAAAATATTTACTTAACTTCATATGGAAATCACTGGCAGACTAGTATCTGCTTCCTTCAAATTTTTGCTATCCTAATTTTCCAACAACAATTCTGATGCTATTCTTCTTACTCTTATATTGACACTTAAAGTCGATCAATAAACTGATTTTTTTTTTTTTTTTTTTTTTTTTTTAGTGTACTGGGGAGTTGAACCCAGGACATTGCACATGCTTGGCAAGTGCTCCATCACTGAGCAACACCTCCAGCCCTTTTTTAATTGTTTGTTTAAAGACAGAGGCTTGCTAAATTGCACAGGCTGCCTCTGGCCTTGAACTTGCAATCCTCCTGCTTTAGACCCTGGAGTAGCTGGGATTACAGATGTGCACCACAGTGCCTGGCTCAATAAACTGAATTGTTAAGTTAAAAATCTTATTAGAATACAGAATCTTCATTACCTGAAAATTTATTTGTTCATTCAGTAGATATTTATTGAACCCTGCTAATGAAACAGGCATGCTAGGTACTAGCAAAAAACTGGTGAATATGCGGATCCTTCCTCTGAAGGAGCTGTGTTTCTCTGTTTGGACGAGGGTAACAAATGACAAATCAATAAATATGTAAAGAAAATATCAAAGGGCTACAGATGGTGAAAAGTTCTGTGAAGAATAGAAGTTGGGTGGAGAGAAACCAAGTAACTGGGGAAGTCTCTTAGAGAAGTAATTAGAGGTGAGTTCTCAGAGGAGGTGGCATGTGAATTGAGAACTCAAGGACAAGGGATGAGCTGGTGCATTGGTGCACATCTATAATCCAAGCTACTCAGCAGGGAGAGGCAGGAAGATCTCAAGTTGGAGGCCAGAAGCAGCCTGTACAACTTAGCAAGACCCTGTCTCAAAATAAAAAATAAACAAGGGGCTGGGGGTGCAGCTTAGTGGTAGAGCACTTGCCTAGCATGTACGAAGCCTGGAGTTTAACCTCCCAACATTGGAAAAGAAAGAAACAAGAAAGAAGAAAAAGAAAGAAAAGGGAAAGAAAGAAAGAGAAAGAAAGAAAGAAAGAAAGAAAGAAAGAAAGAAAGAAAGAGCGAGCAAGCTGAAAAATAATTCTGGGCAGAATGAGCAGCACATTCTAAGGCTTGGGGAATTTGATAAGCCTGAGGTGCAAAAAGGAGACTTGTGTGGCTACTGCATGTTAAGTGGGCTAGGGAGCTGTCTGAGCCAACTGGGGCTGCTGGAACAAAACACTATAGACTGAGTAGCTTAACCAACTGATGATTATTTTCTCACAGCTCTGGAGGCTGCAAGTCTGAAAGCATCGTCAGGTTCTGATGACAGCTCTTTTCTGGGTTGCAGATAGCATACTTCTTGCCGTGTCTTCACATGGTCTTTCCTTGGTGAGGGTATATCAAGAGAGAAAAAGAGAGATCTTACTCTCTTCCCATGTTTATAAGACCATCAAGCCTATTGGATTAGGGCCCTATACTTATGAACCCAAGTAGCCTCAATTACCTCCTAAAAGGCATATCTCTAAATATAGTCCTATTGGGGATTGTTGTTGTTGTTGTTAGGTGCCGTGGAGTCGGTATCCGACTCATAGCGACCCTCATAGGGTTTTCAATGGCTGACTGTTTCGGGATTGCCTTGGGAGTGGATTGCCAGGACCTTCTCCCATTTTTGCGGTGCTGGGAATTGAACTCAGAACCTCAGAGACCGCAGCGCAGCACTCTACCCACTGAACTAAATCCCAGCCCTATTGGAGATTAGAATTTCAACATGCATTGGGGAGGACAGTTCAGATCACAGAAGGAGCGTATTATTAAATAAGGTTAGAAAGGAAGACTTGGCTATCTCATGAAGAGCCTGGCAAAATATTTTGTTTTTATTTAGAAAGAAAAGGAAAAAACATACAAAAATAAGTGTTAACCCCGCTTTCTTACAGATTCTAGAAATGTATCCATTCATTGTTCATGTATTAAGCTTAATATATTAAGCTCTGATAATAGAGCTTAATACATGAACGATGAGTGGATACATTTTCTAGAATCTGTAAGAAAGTTGGGTTAATACTCTGTTATTAGAGAGATACCACGCCAGAATCTAGGAATACAAGGATACACCATTCATAAAAACGATCACTGAGGAGCTCACAATTTAGGAAGCACTTAGGTAAAAAAATAAACTCATGGGAAAGGACAATATTCTTAATAAAAGTAACCTTAATTTTACAGCATACACAAAAATGAATTGGAGATAAATCATCAAACATGTATTAGTCAGCTGTCACTACTATAGCAGAAAAACCAACCCAAACCAACTAATGGGGGAAAGGTTTATGAGAGCTCAAGTTAGACAAGCAGTCCATCATGGCAGCAGGGCAAGTGTGGTGGTGTGGCAGCAGGGTCTGTGGTAGACAACCTTATAGCATGTCAGACTAGGAACAGAGAACAACCTGGACTGGGGTCTAGGGTAAAAACTTCCAGCGGCCCATCCCCAGGGAACTACTTATGTAAAGCAAGAATCCTACTTCCTAAAGTTTCCTAACTTCCCAGGACAGTGTCATCAGCTAGGGACTGACCATTAGAACACATGATCTTTTAGGGATACTTTATTATTCAAACCATGATACTCACCTGCTGACCCCCAAAAATCCATGTCTACCTCATAAAGCAAAATGCTTTTGGTCCAATTTCAAAGTCCCCAAAGTCCTAACAGTTTCAACTGCATTTAAAAGTCCAAGTCCAAGTCACCACTGAGACTCAAGGAAAACTCACCTGTGGGAAGCTAAAAAAAAAAAAAAAAAAAGAATAAAACAGATTAATACTTCCAATATATACTAGCACAAAGTAAGCAAGCATTCCTATTTCAAAAATGAGGAATAGGGACACACAAAGGAAAGACTGATTCATAACAAGACCTACACACCACCAGAGAGAGTCTATTGGTTTTAAGTCTGGAATCTGACACACATATTATCTGGCATCTGGAATTATCTGGGCTTGAACAAGCTTGGGCAGTTCCATCCCTCAGGCTTTGTCCTGAGCTGGCTCCACTTCTTGCCTGCAGCTTCCCTCGGGAGATGCTTCACCTTGCTGGCATCACTAACATCTTAGGGTCTGCACTGCTGCTTTGGTAGCACCTTCAAATCTTCATGCATCAGATTTCAGGGGCTGTACCCAGGGCACTCAACTCTTGTACACATTCCCTAGCCTCACAGGCTATCTTCTGGAACCTTGTTGGCAGCCTCCATAGCCCCTTAACTCCTGCATTCTGCATGCCAGCAAAACCAGTACCATGCTGGTGTCATCAAGGATTGCCACTAGCTCAAGAAGTAGCTGGGCTTTATTGGACCATAGCTGCAGCAGCAGCTTCTGTACACCCAGGGTGAGAAAGTATTTCTTCGAGCAGCTCCCTTTCAAGAGTGCCTCTGGAAGACAGCTTTTCAAACACTCCTTTTTCACACCCTAGGCCCTAAAACGGGAGGGTTCTGGCAAGCTCTTTCTGTGTCCCACAATTTCTTCTGTTTTGGTAAAAACATAGAGGCTTCCCTACACTGTGGCTTATATCTTTACAGTTAAGGTCTCCTGGACTGAACCAACTCTGTCTATAGTAATCTTGGACAAGCCACACCTTTTCCCCTCTTTAAACTGCGTATTTTTCAGATCTTCCTGTTCTGCCATTTACTGTACTTTTCCATAAATCTTACTGAACACAGCAAGCAGTAACTAAACTGTATCCCCTATATCTTGCTGCCCTTGTGATATTTCCTCCACTATGTTAATGAATTCATTACTTTAAAAGTCAGCCTCCCTCAAATCTTTGGGGCATAGAGAAAATGCAGAGTCTCTTTGCTAGAATATAACACAAATCACCTCTAGTCCAGTGCTCAATAGAGTCCTCATTTTCCTCTGACCTGTGAGCCCCATCTATATTTCTATTGACAGTAGCATTCCCATCTTCCTTACTCTCACCAGAACTATCCCTCAAGCCATCCAGGACTTTTCTCACCTGCATCTCCAAATTCTTCCAAATTCCCTTAAACAAGTTCCAGAGGCCTAAGAACCCTGTGGTTAGGTTTCTCCACAGCAATAACCCAGATCTCTGGTACCAAGTTTTTGTACTAATCAACTGTTGTTGCTACAGCAGAAAAACCAACCCAAATCAACTTACGGGTAAAGAGGTTTATTGGGAGCTCACAATTAGAAAATAATTCCATAATGGTGGCATAGTGGCAGTGGCAGCAGGGCCTGTGGCACACAACCTCATGGCATCACAGCCCAGGAACAGAGTGACCTGGGCTGCACATCTAGGATAAAAAACCTCCAAAGGGCCACCCTCAGGCAGCTACTTATACAAAGCAAGAGTCTCACCTCCAAAAGTTTCATAACCTCTCAGGACAGCGCCACCAGCTGGGGACTGAATGTTAAAGCACATGACCTTTGGTGAACACTGTATTCAAACCATGAGGGAGCTAAACATAAAATCTAAAATTATAAAGCTTATAGAAGTGAATATAAGAAGAGCTTTATGACCCAGGGGTAGGCAAACGGTTTTAGATAAGGAGAAATGTGTGGAATATGATTCATTAATTTTTAATTCAATATAATACAATGCAATATATGATACAATACAATGTTCCTTTCACTTATGGTACCACACGACACAGGATAATTATAACATAGTAAATACAATAAAATAATTGAAAATTGTCCATCACCAAAACAGAATAAGTTTTCCTCTTTAGAATTCACTAATAAAAATGAAAAAGTGAAATTTAAAAGGTGAAAAAACAAGCTACAAACTGGGAGAATATTTTCACAATGCATTAATCTGAGAAAAGACTTGTATCCAGTGCACAGGAAAAATATTACAACTGAATACCAAAATATAATCAATCTATAAAAAATGGGAAAACATGCTTCACACATAGAAAAAGGTGTGAATAGTTAACAAGCACATGAGAAGTTGCTCAAAATCATTGGTCATTACGGAAATATAATTTAAAATGAGTAATTTAAAAAGACTAGATGATCACTATAATTGTTAAATAAAAAAGACTGGCATATATGAAGTATCTTGTTGTTGTTGTTGTTGTTAGGTGCCCTTGAGCAGGGTCCAACTCATAGTGACCCTATGTACAGCAGAACAATACACTCCCCGATTCTGTGCCAGGCACACTATCTTACTTATGTTTAAACCTATTGGTGCAGACACTGTGTCAATCCATCTAATGAAGGGTTTTCCTTTTTTTCGTTGATCTACCACTCTCCAAAACATGATGTCCTTCTCCAGGGATTGGTCAACATAATCAAATTTATAGAATCAGAGAATGGAATTGTGATTATTGTGGGCTAGGAGGATTGGGAAATGATGAATTGCTAATCAAGGGTTGTAAAGCTTCAGGTAAGCAAAATGAATAAGTTCTATAGATCCATTGTGCAATATTGCACCTGTAGTTAATGATACCATACTGCATACTTAAAAATTCATTAATAGTGTAGATTTCATGTTAAATGTTCTTACCATAATAAAACAAAAAAAAATTTTTTTAGAAAAGACCAACAATACCAAATGCTGGTGATGGTGTGAAGCAATTCAACTCTCATATTGCTATTGGGATGATAAAATGGCAAATCTGCTTTGAAAAACAGTTTAGTAGATACTAATGGATATATATTGCTGCTGTGGTTGAGTGCCATCAAGTCGGATCAAACTCATAGCCACTTTATGTAAGAGAGAAAGAAACACCGCCATACACTGTGCCATGCACATGATCTTTGTATATTTGAGCCCAATGTTGAAGACACTGTTTCTTCTCATTTTGAGTTGTGCTACATCAGCAAAAGTAGGTCCCAGGGGCTTTATTCCATTCCTGTTGTTAAGGTCTACTCTATTTTGAGGAGGCAACTCTTCCCCAGTCATTTCTTGAATGCCTTCTAGCCCACGGGGCTCATTTTCAGGCACTGTATTTGACAGTGCTTCTCTGCCTTTCATAAGGTTTGCAATGGCTAATTGTTTAGAGAGTGAGCCACCAGGTTTTTCTCCCTGGTCTGTCTTAGTCTGGAGGCTCAGCTGAAAAGTATACACCATGAGTGGCCCTGCTGCTATCTGAAATACCAGTGGCATAGCTTTCAGCATCACAGCAACATGCAAGCCCCCACAGCACAACTAGTTTACAGACATGTGAGGGAAATGAACATGTACTTACTCTAAAACCTAGCAGTTTCGCTTCTGTTATTTACCCCAAATATATGCAGTTTAATCCACTAAAAATGTATGCATGAATGCTCATAGTAGATTTATTCCTAACTGTCAATAACTGGAGATAATCAATTGTCCATCAACACACAATAGATACCATGTTGTGTTGCATTCATGTGATGAGAAAAATAGTAATAAAACTAATGATACATTCACTATCATGGATGATCCACAAAAATATTCTGCATGGAAGAAAATAGGTAGAAAAGAGTACGTAAATGTGATTTTATTTATAGAAATTCAAGTACAACAACAAAAAATGTTCCAGGTAGAGATGAGGATTGGGAGGTAGGTGCTGACTGGAAAGAAGAACTTCTAGGGGTGAAGGAAGTATGTCTTGATTGAGTGACTCTTACACAAGGGTGTCATTTCATCAAACTGTACACATAAGCTCTGAATATTTTATGATATATAAAATATATAAAATATAAAAATTTCATAAAAATATGAGTAAAAAGAGGGAAGTCTGACTGAGTCTGACTGATCAAAAGAGGTCAGGAGTGAAGTCTGTGATTTAATCTGACTCAGTGGAAATCCATGTTGGGCCAGATATGGAGAATTGTACCCCCTGGACAACAGTGTTTCACTCTGCCGGGGCCATGAATCTAGGACAATGGGTGCATACTTCTTACTTTACTTCCTACATGATCAGCCCAAACAAATACCCAGTGACTCCCAGGAGATTCTGACTTTAAGAAACAGTTGAAATTCTATGATGAGACATCAGTTCTCCTATTAGTAGGATCCAACTACTGAGGCTTGGAGTCTCCTAGCAGGGTGGAGGATCTTCAATTTTGGAGCTAATTTCTGTTTTTTTTGTTGTTGTTGTTTGTTTGTTTGTTTTTATAATAGCCTAACAGTGCTAACGTCCAGGCCACTGGGCAAGCCTCATCTGTTTAGCCTCATTATGAAGGGAAGGGTTCATCTGTAGTCTCTCTGGGAAGGGTGGAGATATAGTTATTTTGTGCTATTACTTACTAAGTACATGCAGAAGGCCAGTAGTTACATATTAGCTTTATGCTCAAAATCAAATAAAACAAATTAAAATTAATAAGACAAAGATAGCAGCTCAAAGGTTTACAGTCATTTAAGGGAGTGTATGGGAAAATAAAAATCAACCCTGCACAGACCTGGGTGAATATTAGAAAAAGCACTTGCTCCTTCAGATCCATTTACACTCCTGTTAAAGGCACGTTCACTTCTCCCTGATTCCCTGACATGCTTTCTCTCATTCTACTGGATCCTGAAGTACTCATGTCTGCTGTTTGTTTGTTTGTTTGTTTGTTTAGCTAAGAACTCTATTTAGTCTAGCTACTACTATATTACTTTATGGACTCACTGTATCTATATAATAAACTATGATACTTGTACTACTGTTATTCCTTATTCACAAATGAAGAAACAAAGCCATAGGAAGATAGGTGGTTTGTCTAAAATTAAACAGCCTGTATTAATGTTACTACAGTTTGGATCTGGACTATTGCCCCAAAGGTCCATGTGTTAAAGTCTTGGTGCCCAGCCTCATGTACTGGGAGATGGTGGGGCCTGCTGGGAGGTCTTGGGTGATGGGGAGCATGCCTTTTTCTTTATAAGTTGAGTTATCTCAGATATTTGTTATAATGACAGAAAACTGATGAAGACATGTCAAGATTTGAATAAAAAGAACTGAGCTAAGGAAGGATGCCTAAACATCAAGCAAAGCAAATGGTCAAAGCCTCCCTATTCTTTAATGCAAGCACCTAATTTGTACAATTAGCCCCAGTAAGGCTTAACATACAGAATGTAATTTAATGGTTATGGTTTTGAGAGCTAAGACTTAAAATCTTTATTTTGAACACTAAGGTTCAAAAGCCTGATTTGCTGAGGATTGTCCACCTAGATACTGGTGAGGACACCTGAATCTGAACCTTTACCTATCTACCTGTCCAGCTGTAAGTCTTTCTATCTAAAAGACAAACATTTAGCAGGATTTCTTCCAGGGTAATTTGCATTTCAATAAACTGGTAATCCCCAAATTATGAAATTCCAGCCACCTGAGGAAGTTATTTTGGATTTTAACAGTTTGAGATGAAGTCTTCTCTAGTGACACCATACAATGGCCCCTTGTTCCCCTTCTTGTAGGGCTGGTGCTCTGCCCAGTGGATCCTTGGGGCTACCACCACCTCTGAGTTCTACTCTACACATTGCCCAAGAATCAATGTATACTTGACACATGTTGTTGTTGTTGTTGTTGTTGTTGTTAGGTGCCATGGACTCATAGCAACCCTCATAGGGTTTTCAGTGGCTGTTTTGGGATTGCCTCTGAAGTGGATTGCCACACCCTTCTCCCTTTTGTGGTACTGGGAATCAAACTCTGGACCTCAGAGACTGCAGAGCAGCACTCTACTAAGTGAGCTAAATCCCAGCCCCTCTTGACCTATGGTGACTATTTTCTAAATTTACCATTTTGCATTTGATTTCCTGGCCAATTTATAACATTCCTACACAGTCCATTTGGAAATCCTTTGATTTCAGTTATTCTTTCAGTATGGCCTGCGCAACTGAAACAAGATAGTCTATGGCCTGCAATATGATCAGTCTTCAGAAATTGCTGTAGGGAACATATTTTTAATACATCTTTGGAATCTATTTCATTATATGGTTTACCTGGTTGAGTTTAGCTTAAGCTAATTTTAAAATAGTTTGCATTCTTTGGGCAAATATACCTAAAGGGAACCCAGAAGTGTGTTAGTGGTTAAGAGACAGCTAGGTAGTTCGGATGTAATTAAAATAGTATGAAATTTATAATTACTTTATGTTATATATTATATGTGTTTCAAAATTTAAAACCTCATTACTCTTCTTATAGTTAATATAGCATTTTAAATTTCCTTAGGCCTCATTTTCCTTACCTTTAAAATCAAGACATTGAATCTATTGAGTCTAAGATCCATTCCTGTAAAGCATTTTTTATACTATAATGTTTCAAATAAATATGAGTATAATGAGGACAGATTCATTATTCCATTCATTAATGTTTGCTTCCATTCCACAAATAATTATTAAGAAACTGCTAAGTGCCTGCTAATGCAGGTGTTGCTTTAGGGGATGAATGAGATACAGCTCCTACCTTAAAAAGTACCAATACCCAGATTTGAACAAAGCTATAAAGAATGCTAATAAAATTCTCATAGGTAACACATTTCTCAGAGATGATAGATCACAACTATTTCTCCTTTGGTTGTTGAATATGAAAGATCTGCTAGCCTCACCAGTGCCAGGCGTATTTCCCCTCTAGCAGTGCCCATACCTTTCCTGTAACTTCCTCAGAACCAAGATGATTTCTGGTGAGGTTTTTTGGTAAATAATACAGAGACAACCAATAGTCAGCTTATACTCCCTGCTGTCCTTCTGAAGCTTTATAGCCTAAAATAAAGGTGCTGCGGAGGTGGAGAACCCAATTTCCATTCTAAGTTTCACACAGTGGATTTCAGTCAATTAAAATTTCTGTTCCTAAGATACAGTTGCTTATGAAGGCAAGTAGCACCCACATTTTTTGGAAACAATGAACAATGGTCAGAGGAACTTTCTTCCTTTCATATCTGTTGAGAACTCAGGGAGTCTACTCAGTGGCTGAAGGTGTCATAAAGTTGGGTTCATCTACTTTTTCAGGCATCAACCACTTCCCATTACCTGGACTTCTGACCAAGGCTTCAAGCCTAAATCCTAACCTGTTCCAGTTCAAGCATTTCTTCTGATATGAACATGTAATAATACTTGTCCATAGGTTTAAATTCTGTGTGTAGATAGCAGGCATTGAAAATGAATCCAAATCTGAACCTGAACTTGAACCTGAATCTGAACCCAGTGAAAATTAGGCTCTGTTCAGCTTTTAATATGTTTCTTTCTGATTTTTTATCATTAGCTATGTAAAATTGAAAAATATTTGAAAAACATTTACTCATCTATCTACACATAGGATTAAGAGTATAAACCTGAAACCAAACTAAACCTGAACCCTCTAAATTTTAACATATTGAGTGTGCACCTGAACCTGAACCCAATTTTTTGTGGGTTTAAAGCTCTGATTTTGACTCCTCTAAGCAACACAACAAATATTTGGGGGGCAGGGGAAAAACATGTTTCTTGTTCTTTTTATCCTCTCTAATACATTGGAACTAGGCCATCTGGCTGCCTTTTGGGTAAACCCATTTTATAACAAGATTTTTTTTTTTTTTTTGGTGATTCAGTAATTAAACCCTCTTGGATAGGGTTCAATATGGACCTGCCTTATGCTGAATTTTGATTTATAGCAAACTGTTAGTCACAGGTGCCAGTGAATTTATAAATGAGAATGAAAAAACTCACATAGATTTCAGAATGTTAGTCATCTCTCAGTTTCCTTTGATTTAGTTCTCCTGTCCTCCAGAAGTGAGAAAGGTAAGAATATACTTGGAATTGCCCCAGGTCTAACACTGTTCAGATTCTTATGACTCATCTTTATCCTAAATCTAAACTTCTAAGGTTGAAATGTTGTTACTTATGGGTAAAATACAGTCAAACACCACAATGGAATTATCCACTCGTTCATTGGGTAAGCATGTGCTGGATGTTAGGTTGGGGGGTTGGACAATAGTTAGGGAAGCACATGAGCTCAGCATTATCATAACATGATTTATGAGAGATACAATATTCCTTTTAAATTGTCATTGTCATGTGGGGATTCACACATTAAAATGCAGTTTGCCATGGTATTATCTTTAGACTATTTTTTGAAAGTAGTTCATTTCTTTTGAGCAACTTAAATGTACTTAACAGTCAAATAATTGCCAAGAGTGGCGGCTCATGCCTGTAATCCCAGCACTTGGGAGGGAGAGGCAGGAAGGTTGTGAGTTCAAGTTTGGCCTGGGCTACGTGGTGAAATCTTGTCTCAAAAAAACAAAACAAAGCAAAAAATCAAATGATCAGTCATGTTTTCCTTGATATCATATAGGAAAGGTTTTAGTTTCCAGGCTAGTTGTGCTCCATTTCTTGTTTATTTTTGCCATGAATCAGTTTGATAATTTTCTTCTGGTCACTGATGTATATAAAAAGCTCTTTGTAAAACATCATCAACTTGGACTTTTTTAAAAAAAATTAAGACATATTTTACAACATTTTAGATTTAGAGGAAGGCACAAACATTTCCCACACTCCCCTGCATGTGTACAGCTTCCTCCATTATCAGCATACCACACCAGTGGTACATTTGTTACAACTGATGAACCTTTGTTGACACATCATAATCTCCCGAAGTCCAGAGTTTATGTTAGGATTCACTGTTGGTGTTGTACATTCTATGGGTCTTGACAAATGTATAATGAGATGTAGCCATTATTACAGTACTATACAGAGTATTCTTCACTGAGCTAAAAATCCCCGATGCTTTGTCTTTTTCCTCCCCATAACTAACTCCTGGCAACCATTGATCTTTTTTTTTTTTTTACTGTTTCTATAGTCATCTTTTCCAAAATGTCATTTGGTTGGGATTATATAGTATGTAGCCTATGGATTGGCTTCTTTCACCTAGTAATATGCATTTAAGTTTTCTTCATGTCCTTTTCTTGGCTTGATAGCTCATTTCTTTCTCATGCTGAATAATATTGCATTATATGAATATGCCAAAGTTGGTATATCCATTCATTAAAGATTATGTTGGTTGCTTCCAAAATTGGGCAATTCTAAATAATGCTGTTATAGACATCTATATTCAGATTTTTATGTGGGCATAAATTTTCCATTTCTTTGGGTAAAAACCAAGGAGTATGGTTGTTGGGTCATGTGGTAAGTGTATGTTTAGTTTTCTAGGAAACTGTTAAAGTGTCTTCCAGAGGGGGTGTGCCATTTTGCATTCTCATGAGCAATGAATAAGAGTTCCATTTGCTCCACATCTTCACTAGAATTTAGTGTTGTCAGTGTTTCAGATTGTATCTAGTCTAATAGGCATCTAGCAGCATCTTGTTGTTTTCTAATTTGCATTTCCCTGATGACATCTGATGTGGAGCCTTTTTTCATATGCTTATTTGCCATCCCATTTGGTGAGGTATCTGTTAAAGTCTTTGGCCCATTTTTATTAATAAGATTGATTTCTTATTGTTGAGTTTTAAGTGTTCTTCATGTATTTTGGGTAATAGTCCCTTATCAAATGTGTTTTCCAAACATTTTCTCTGTCTGTGGCTTATCTTCTCTTCTCTTGACATTGTCTTTCACAGAGCAGTTTTCAAGTTTAATGAAGTCCAATTTATTAATTATCTCTTTCATTGATCTTGTCTTCGGTGTTTTGTTTAAAAAGTCATTGTCATTTCCAAAGTCATTGTGGTTTTATCCTATATTATTTTTGATTGTATTTTATATTTATGATTATACTTATATTTTTGTCTACAATCTATTTTAAGTTAATTTTTGTGAACAACATGGGGTCTTTGTTTAGATTCACATTTTTTTTTTTTTTTGCGTGAGGATATGTAATTGTGCCAACACCATTTGTTGGAAATACTCACTTTCCTCTGTTGTATTACCTTTACTCCTTTGTCAGGATAAGTTGACAATATTTATATGAGTATATTTCTGGGCTCTCTAGTCTATTCCATTTATATATTTGTCTATTCTTTCACCAATATCACATTGTCTTGATCACTATAGCTTTAGAGTAGGTTTTGAAATTGGGTAATTTTAATCTTTCAACTTTATTCTTCTCCTTCAATATTGTTTGGCTATTTTGGGTCTTTTGACTCCATAAATAAATTGGTTTGTTGGTGTTCGCCAAATACCTTGCTAGAATTTTGGTTGAGATTACACTGAATATAGATCAAGTTGTGAGACTCTCATTCTTTTCTTTTCTTCTTTCTCTCTCCCTCCCCCCATTTTCTGATTGGGCATCACTCAACATACCATTGTGTTTTAGAGCCATGATTTAGTTATTATATGATTCATATCAGCAGCACTGAGGGCTTGTTTGACAAGGAAAGCCATCCCTGTGGCAGCAGATTGGGTAAAAATTCACTTTTATATCAATTTAAATTGTTTGACTCTTTTGAATAGATGAACTTAGACCTTCTCCTCAGACATGGGAATAGATTACTTTAGAAGGTATGGCTCTCTGAATCCTAGCATTTTCCTTGCGTGGACATAGATTAATTTTCTTTCTTGATCTGCCATGAATGGTTATTTTGTCTGGGCTCCTCCAGGGGAGATGGAATGTTCCTGAACTCCTGGGAATTCACCAGATGGTAGTAGACTTCAGAACACAAATGGTGCCCTTGACTTTGTTGTAGCTGCTGTGTTGAGTGACATAAACCACATCTTAATGATTGGACAGCTGATGTTTGTAATTAGAAAGAAATATGATATACACCTTAAGTTTTGACTCTGCAAAGACTGAAGGGGTAACTTGATGGATTTGAGGCATAAGAGCTATTGTTTGAATTACATTTGGGGTTATCCTTGAGAAAAGATTTTGTTCTGCTCTCACTGAAGTTCTTACAAACTGCTTATGTCACTATAGCTCATTTTGAAATTTTCAAATTTCCTGACAAAAAAATTTGTCATAAGATATTTAAGGCATTTTGGATATATGTCATCTTGAATTTAATTTGATAATACATGATATCCCTCTCCCCCCCCCCTGCTAAATTATACCACTGTGTAAGGCTATGAGAACCAAATGGTTAAGGTGAAAATCAGTTCAAATGGTTAAGGTGAAAATCAGTTCATGGAAGAGTGGTAAAAACTCACGGAATTCTTGGTAGAGTGAGTTTAAAGACTCAGTCTATGGAAGCAAGGAAAATCTTCCATTAGTTATCAACAGAAATTGAGTAGAATGTGAAATATTTCTTTTAGTTTCCTTTCATCTAAAAGATGACACACCTCTATAAGCTTAACTACTTAGGGTATTGAGGTAGGAAGATAACTTAAGCCCAAGAATTTGAGATCATCATGGGCAGCATAGTGAATCCCTATCTTGAGACAAATAAACAAACAAACACACACACAAACAAACAATCACTTATTAGAGGTCAGCTGAGTTAGGTTTTTCCATAAATGTATTTGTTAGCTTGGGCTGCTATACTAAAGTATTATAGACTGGGTGACTTAAACAACAGAAATGTTTCTTATAGTTTTGGAAGTTATAATTCTGAGATTAGGGTACCACCATGGTTGGGTTCTTGTGAGGTTTCTCTTCCTGATTCAAAGACACTCTTCTCACAGTGGAAAAAGAGAGAATGACAGAGAGAGAGAGAGAGAGAGAGAGAGAGAGAGAGAGAGAGAGGGAACCAGAGCCTAAGTGTGCAAACATGGATGATCTGATCTAGCTTCTTTTTCATGGAGGACTCACCCTGATGACCTCATCTAAACCTAATTACCTCCCAAAGCCCACCCCTCAACAAAAATCCATCACACGAGTGACAGGGTTTCAATGCATGAATTTTGGGGGCCACAAACTCAGTTCATAGCAATAAGTGAGAACTTCTATTATTTTCTAACTTGACCAAGTCATGTTTCGATGTGATTTTTGTTATTGTTGCTGTTATAGGGTAATCATCTCAAGTCACTCTTTTGTTCAATGTTGTATCAAATCACCTCTTTGAGGCTTAAGTATACTTTTCACAGATTTCATACTTACCATTGGGGTGACATGGCTAAAGCAGGAATCTTTTCTTTTCTTTACCTTATCCATAGATCCTTATTAAGTTTCTTCATTAATGTTTTCCTTTTCGACAAATTGAAAATATTTTATTTCATGAATGAACTAAGAAAAAACAAAAATTATTGTTTGTCCTTTAAGTATAAAAGAATAGTAAATTATAATGCTGAGAGCCAAACCATACTGTCTAATTCAAAAATATTTCTGAATTACCAGTGTTAGGAGAGAGAGAGAAATATACTTTGCAGGAAACAGGTGAGAGGTTGTATTTAAAAAAAGGAGCCTTATAATGGCTGGTTTGAATTACTGGGTGCTTGAACTACTGCATTAACCCTTAATGTGGTCATAATAGGCACCAGTGTAGGACTTAATAATCAAATAATAAATAAAAAAAAGTTAAGCTATCAGTGATTAATGATGAAGCATGAAATGGAAGCCATGAACTGTGGAACAAAAGTTAGCTAAGTAAATTTAGCATTTCTTCAGATTTTAAAATCTCTGTACTAAATGCAAATCTTTCTAATAAAAAGAAACATTATTCATTTTAAAAATATTTTATTCAGTTATATTTTACCTGTTGTGTTAGAATAATTTTTAACTGGCTGATAATCATCCATTGAGCTATTTGCTTAAAAAACCTTGAGTGTCTATGCTGATCTAGTCCCCCTGGGAGGTACAATGGATATAAAGATGTCCCACAGTTCATGATCTAGCAGTAGAGATGGGCAGCAACTTTACATAATTCACAGGACCATGAGCTCTGCAATGAAAAGGAGGAAACGATGCTGTGAAATAAGAGCCACCTGATGTAGCCTGGAAGACTCTGATACTCTGGAAATAGTTAAGAGAGTTCTCTAGGGAGATGAAGAATCACATAAATAATATGAGAGTGTTGGCTCAGATCAGTAATTTTCTTGTTGAGGATAGCTGGTATACAAGTGCAAGAACTGAGAAGACAGACTTACATAACATTATGAGGACCATACTTAAAGTCACTGTGAAGCCATTACAGGATATAATAAGATCACACTAGCGGCATTGTGGTTGATAGGCTAAAGGTCTCTGATTTCAACAATGTACATGGTTGCTACCACACCCTGGACAGAATTGGATGGGAAGAGAAGCTGATCTGGAGGGGAGCAGATTCTTCAGTTTGAGATGGGTTCAACTTACAGTGTCTTTTTGCTCAGCCAGATGGAAATTCCCACAGGTAGTTTCATACAGAGGCCTAGAGGTCAGGAGGGAGATTCAGGATAGAGATGTATGATGGGGAATTACTGCATAGGGGTCATGATTGACTCCATTAGCAAGACGATATTTTATCCAGGAGGACTGGTCAAGTAACAGACTTGTAACAATGCTGGACTGTCTCTTAAGAAGCAAGTAGAGAAACTGGAATTTACAAAAGAGGCTAAGAGGAATAGCTGTAATTCAAAGAAAGGACCCAAGTGATGGAAGAGATTACTGGAATGCTGCAAAGCAATTTAGGGATTGGAGAGTGGAAAAGTTGATTGTATAAATTACCATTTAAGATAAAATAGGATAGAGAATGAAAAGCTTTGTTTTAAGCAATCATAATAGAACAACAGGTACAAACTAAGAGTATTTCAGGCAAACCAAGGTAATTGCCCTCCTACATTTGGAGGAATTATTTCAGTGACATGGTAGGGCTGGTAGTGGCTATAGATGGAAAGAATTAGGGAGTGAAGTGAACATAAGAAATTAAAGTTCTTGCATATAGACAATTTTTTGAATTTGCATATTTTTATGGAGAGGGATTGAGTGGAAGTTAAGGATGAATAGAGAATTGAGGGAGATGTTTGCCTGGTAATCATGTCTGTAAAAAAAAAAGGACGTCAATAGAGGGGGAGATGGAGAAATTGCCACATGAGACAGTAAATGACTGAACAACTAACTTCTGGGTGGGAATCGGGGGATAGCAAGATTCATTTCAGAAGGTGAACAAGATACCTCTCCTAGAGAGACAGGAAGAAGAATAAATTGAAAGCAAATATAGCAAACATGGATAGATGAGTGTGAAGTTGGACACATTTCTACCTGATTATATCTTTTTCTCTGTGAAATATGAGAGGAGGCCTTTTGCTGGGAGTGAAGGATCAGATTATGGCAAAAGGAGCTTGTGAAACTCAATTAAGATAAGAATGGTTGATCTGTGGAGTGAGAGACAAACTGGTTAGGAACACACAACAAAATTTTCTGGAAATGCCAAGGGCCAACTGGACACAGTTAATTTGCAGTGACTCTCACCTACACATCTTTATGTTATATTCTCATCCCACTCACTTTAGGTATCTGTCGTATTGGCCAGATAGAGGTTACGCTAGCCAGATCAAACAGCAGGAAACAAAAGAGTTGAGGAACAGTCAAAGCCATGGTTCAGGTGAAGATTATTGTCTACAAGAGGAAAGGGGAGGAGGAGATTGACTATGGCTACAAATGGGACAGTCAATAAATTTCAAATCACATTAAGGTTGGGAAACAAACTTATTAACGGTACAAATGAGACCACTAGAAGTACAGCAAATTGTGTTCAGAGAGAGGATGTAAGAATAAAATTTCAAAGTGGTATGAATTCTGGGTTTGATCTCTATTAGAAAGCTCGTGTATCTCACCAAAATTTGAGATTTTACTTCTTCTCTGGTTTTGCCAGGGATCTTGTGTCTTAGTGACCTCTTGAGTTTCCTGGCTCTATGCTTTGATCCTAATTCCTTCTCTGTCAGCCCTAGAAACATCTTTTTTGGCAATAAGTGGCTCATTCTTTCTCCAAAACTCACTCCAATGCCCTTAGAATATACATGACTCATGCAGACGCCAGGAAAATCACTCCCAAACTTTTGGTTTATCACTGATTCTGGCCGAGGCCATAGTTTCCTTATGCTGTGATCTTTTTTGTTTTCTAACTTTAAATGTTCAGACAGCAAAGGAACTCTTTCCAACCTAAATAGCTTTCCATGTAGTTCATCAAAATCTGCTCTGATCCTGCAAAATGGAGGAGGTGACTTGATTTCTTTCATTCTTGGAAACCACCTTGATATCCCTATATTTCTTATTTCCCCCCAACCCCCATCCATCAATAAATTTTTGAGCTTTCATGAGGCTTTTCTCCAATTTAAAGTACTTATGGTTGATTTATGGTGGTGAAATTGCCCAAATAATATAAATATTCAACATGAATATCTTCAATTAAGTCTAGAGACTTTTTTCTAACTGAGCCATAGCCATGAATCTCTCATGTCTGATCTCTGTGTCAGTCACTGGATATGATAGGCATCCTAAAAGCCTAGGCAGTGCAGGGGTCATAATATTATGAGGTGGCCATGTTGTTATGGTGATTTCGCAGATGGCCAAGTAGTCAGTAGTTGATTTTCCCAGCAGGAGTTTTTGCAAAAATTACTTCTGTGAGAGTGAAAAAAATGTCTTTTTTCCTCCCAACAGGGTGGTAAAGATGGATTGATGTGTACTCTCAGATTATTAACTGTGAAGAGAAAATGGGAGAAAACTGAGGAAGCTTGTCAGAAGAAGATTCTGAAATCCTCCTGAATTCAATTGATGCTTCTTGAAAGACCAATGAGTAGAAGGTAGTGTAGTTAATCCTGCCCTGTCTCTCATATAGTGGGTGATCAGAGCACGGGTTTAGATAAATATAATAGTTTTATACATATACTGAATTATTTGGTCATAAATTTCTTTGATACTAACCACCTTTAGCCCAATGAGAAATAGCTTGAAAGAATAAGAATATAATCTTCAGAATAACCAGCAAACCTGAAAAATTGTTGGTGCTATGTTGGCGCTCTAAAGATCACAGTGCTATTAAATAGAAGAAGTTGAAAATTTTTATCTATTTTCTTTCTGTTGCTTGATTTGTTACTCTGAGACCACACAGACATACAAGTTAAATAATCTGTGGGAGAATCAGAACTTTAGGATGATATGATCATATTGGTAATTTCTACAGTTATTTAGACATAGATACTGGCTGGCATTAAGGATCTTTTTTTAATTTCCCTCTGATTGGATGATGATCTCACACATATACACATGCATTCTTATATTCCTCAACTGATGAGTAGATGAATAATTAGGTGGGTAGCTACAAGATTGCTGCATAGTAGTAAAACATGCAGGAGAATTTAAAGGACAAAAGTAGGCTCAAGGAAAGTATATCTTATGTTTATTAGGTCGTTGGAAATGTCTGGTGAATGAAGGAAAAGATGAATGAATACATGTACTCCTCTTAAGCAACTGGGACACAATTTTGCCTGAAAATTTCATGTGAATTTTGTATTTTACTGCATATTTATGTTTGACTCAGTAGATGAAAAATAATGAAAGGTTTTCTCTCCCAAATTTTGAATAAGATGAATTTTCCAGAAACATAGGTTCAGTTTTTACCCTACAGTTTTGTGTACTCCCTAATTTAGTGGGATGTGACTGCAGCTGAACAGTTGGAACACAAAGCCACCTTTTTAAACATGCTAAGGCCTGGGCCTCACTGGAGATCAATTAAAACTGAATCTCTGGGGTAGATTCTTAGCATCAGTACTCTTTACACTGCCCTCAGATGATATTACTGTTCAGGCAGAGATGAAGAGCACTGGCTGGATACTTATTTTCTCTAGTTGGAGAAACTTGGCTGAGATTATTTTAGATACTGTCATTGTATTTGTGGTCACACCCAATCTTTTTCTGAAAGGTCCAAATTGTTTCACTGGAACTCTGAAATGTGTGTATGTTTGGAGGTAATCTGACTATTGTTGCTGTTAGTGGAAACTCAGTCCTCCCTGAAATGCAGAGAGTGCATGTGTAGCTTCATGGGGTCCTGAAGATCAGCATACAAACTACTGATTCTAAAGTCACAGAGTAGAACTCATTCTTAATATTGATTTTCTTTGTTTGTTTAATCTTTCTATAGTAACTTTCTATAAATAAAGAAAAATTTCAATTGGAAAAAATAAAAATTGTTGATTTGGGGAAGTATTTCACAAGTATAATTTTGAAACCCCACCAAATTCTTTTACAATATTTTCAGTACTTGCTGAAAGATGACATCCTTCTTGCCTTAATCATGTGCCAGATTACTCGTAAACCTGGACCATATGTCACTGCAATTTGCTGATGGGCCCAAGCTGTTTTGGTAGATAAAAAATCCAAGAGGATTAGAATGGCTCAGTCCTCACTGTGAACAGAGCAGCGGCGGCAGGGCGGTGATGTGGTCTCCTCTCTCTCCTTGTCCACACAGCACCTCTGTTCTCTTAAACGAGGCCATTGATAACCCAAACCCAAAGATCACATCACTGCTCACAAAAATGTGTTTTACCCTAAATAAAAGTCATCTTTAGATGCTTAGACTGAAACTAAGTTTCACAAATACCCAATTCATGCAAGTGATGGAATAGACATTTTGTATGTAAAGGGAAGAAATATTTCCCCAGTTTTGGCTTCAGGATGATCAGTGGTGAGGGTACACTTTTAAATTGATGACTGGCGTAAATAGTCTTTCTTCCTTAGCTCTTCACAGTTAGTGTTGATATTCTCTGTATCAGTATTTGAATAACTACAAGCTTTTATTTATAATAACCTTGCCAATGGCTCCCATCTGTAATTCCAGCTACTTGGGAGGCTGAGACAGAAGGATCTCCTGTTTGAGGACAGCTCAAGTTGGCAATATAAAAACATAAATATAAAATGACCTCTGTGACTCTTGATTTGAAACCATAGTCACATAGTTGAGTAAATTATTAACATTTAAAATGATATTTAGAAAAATATAACTTTCTGGAAGATACCCATGCTCCTACTTTTCTTGTCGAGTATAAGTGAAACTTTCCCCATTTGAGGAAGGCATTGGGATTTGTAATTTATGGGACATTTTTGTTTATTTTTTTCAGTTCTGGGGGTTGAACTCAAGGTCTTGAGCAAGTGCTCAAGTACTGAGCCTCACCTCCACCCCCCTTTTCAGTTATTATTTTGAAACGGGATCTCACTAAATTGCACAGTCTGTCTCTGGCCTCAAACCTGTGATTCCTCTGTTTCTGCCTCCAGAGTGGCTGGGATCACAAGCATGGGCCACAGCACCTGGCTTTGTACTTTGTGTCTTAAGATCCAATTTCTTGACAGCAGCCATTTGTTTTAAATGTCTATCATGGTTTCTTTAAAGATAGAGCAATGAAGCATATTGCTTTAAAGTATTCTAGTTATTCATACTGCTATGAGTGCTTTATACAAATATAAAACAGTGGAGAAAATGCTAATTATCCACAGTTCTATGTTACTTTTAAATACTTTGCATATTGCAGTTATGAGTGGATCTTGGAGGATAGAATAATTGAAGTTTAGAGTAGGATCTATCATAGAAGTTCCTCAAACTGCATTTGAATCATCTCTGTGTTATTCTCCTACTCAGTTAAAAAAAATCCTCTCTAAACTTTCCTGACTTTATTTGAAACTATTAATGATGATGAATGCTAGAGAGGCCTTCTTTTATTGAATTTTTGTCTTCCTCCCTGCAACTTTCACTCACAGGCTTGCAGAATCATTTTAATTTCATCTTTCCCCATAACAACCCCTCAAATCCTTGTTTGAGAGACACACCTCTTATCCTCAGAAATTTGACAGCCGAGATGATTGAATTTATAAATGCATTGCTGTTCATGAAGGACCTCGCTTCCCAAAGACAGGGAATTATGTTGCTACCTTAGAGGCCCTACAACATTATCACAGTGGTACAATCAATCAATACCAATGTACCCAAAATTAATCACACACACAGGGGATACTTGTTCTGTTGATTGTTAATGACCCAGTGTATCTTCTCAGTAGTCAGAAAGAGATTATGTTCTCCTGTGAAGCTACTTTATTCTCTGTTGAACATAAAGTGTAGCTTACTGAGATGTGGCATTGCATTAAAACGCAAGACTCATCCCTCTCACATTCCCAGGGAGAGAGAATTCTTTCTTGATTGCGTATTACTTATGCTGTATCTTAGATAAAATTCTTTTAGTTGAAAATGACAGAAACATAATCACAACTGCCATGAAAAACAGATTATTTTTTCCCTTGGACAGGATTCCAGTGCAATATAGACAAGATTCAAGAAATGTCACCAAAAGTTCCTTTCTCTTGGTCCTTTGCCTCCATTGGTTTCACACACTCCCCTCCAGATAAGCTTTCTACATGTGGCAAATGATATGGTGATAAATAGCCTTGACTTCATATCACCCTAGTTCTGTAACCATGCAAGAGTGGAATAGTTTTCATCAACCTCTGCACGAAAAATTGAGGGGGTAAAGGCCACATATAAACACCATGGCCATAGGAAGTGATACGTGCCCAACTTTTCTTTGTGTTGTGTTTTCAGCACTTAGGAGTTGAACTCAGGGCCTCAAACATGGTAGGAAAATGCTCTATCACTGAACCTCGCCCTGCAGCCCCTTTTTATGTTTTTTTTTTTTTTAATTTTGAGACAAAGTCTAAGTTGTGCAGGCTGCCTCTGGCCTTGAATTCATGATCCTTCTGCTTTAGCTTCCCAAGTAGCTGGGATTATAGGCATGTACCATAGTGCCGGGCACAAATGTCCAAAATGCCCAACTTTTTACCCTGGCTTCAATAATTGGGTTATTGGGTCTCTTTACCTCTTTTTTTTTATTCTCCTTCCAACTAGATGTCACAGGCTATCTTAGCTTCCTGTCCATTTCTACAGTTCTTATAAAATAGAGGTTTAGTTTTTCCTTATATATATATTTTAAACATGATTCTTACCTAAAATGAGAAATTGTGTCTTAACTTTTCTGTCACTAACTCAAAAACTGCCAAGTCAAACAATAATACCTGTACCATGAAGTTATTGTAAGGATTAAATAAGTACTGTTACAGAATGGATTATTTAGTAAATTTGAGTTTTTTATGCTTATATCAGGGAAAGTTTTTGAAGAGGTAAAATTTATATGGAGATTAAGGTGATATGGTTAAATGTACATGTATTATTGTTAGGTGATGTCAAGTTGGTGTCTGACTCAAAGCAACCCTACATACAACAGGAGAAACACTATTGTTAGTGCTTCTCTGCTATTCATAGGGTTTTCAATGGGATTGAATTTTGGGAGTGGGTTGCCAGGTCCTTCTCCCAAGCCTACAGCAGTGGTGTTTGCAGACAGTCTCCCATCCAAGTACCAACCAGGCCTGACCCTGCTTAGCTTCTGAGATCTGGCAGGATCAGATACCACAGTGGTACAGCTGTAGGCTAAATGTGCATAAAATTAATGTCAATGTTGTGAACTTAGGGTTTGAACTTTCTCTTTGATTTTTGGAATCCTTCAAGTTGGAGACACATAGCTTTAGTTATAATATTTCTATGACTAAACTTTGTCCCTGAAATGTCCTAAAAAAGTGAATATACTTATAAAAATATTTTTTTATTCAGAGATTCATTATATCATTAAACCCACAAAAGAACTGTCACATGGAAGGAGGTAAGTGGACTTATTTACCATGATTAGAAAATGAAGCATCAGAATTTATGATGCATGTTAAGAGTTATGAGAAATGTCTATTAGCTAACAATTTATAGATTCCAAAGATTCTTTTTTTCAATTGTAAGCTTAGCAATGCCAAAGTGTATATGGAGATATTTATTCAGTTTTGATAGCTAAAGTTACCGTTTAAATTTTCTAAAAAGTTAAAACATCTTATGCAGCTTTTATAAACAGAGTAAAAGATGTAGGAAGTGTGAAACCAAAAAATGTTTTCACTAATTAGAGATGACCTTTTATAGTTTCATTACTTATGAGTTATCAGGACATCTGTAACTTGTGAAAATGATTTTCATATCTTATTCTAAAATATTATGTATTTTCTCTTTATTTTTGAAAACATGTAAATATGTAAATAGCTATATTGAAAAATATATTTTTGTAATGTAGTTAGTTATACTTAGTTGTTAAAAAAGCAGCTTAAAGTTTCATTTGTTAGGACATCCCAACAGCAACATAACTGGCCATACTACCAAAAATATTTATGTCCTTGCTCCTTCATAGGAAAAGTCACCTTTCCAGAGGCATAACAAACTGGCACATTGGGGTTTAGAGAAACATGAGTAAAGTCAAATATTTTTTTGACTTGTGTACTGAAAGTACGACAAAGGCAGCATAAATTTAAAAAAAAGGAAATGATGAATAGAAGATCAATGGGCTGAGTAAAAGAGTTCAGCAGATAGAGAAATGGAAATGTATTTCAAATGTGTTTCCACATAATCACTTCAAAGAGGTGCAGAGGGGAAATGTTTTAAACAGACATGTAACAACAAGGATAGCTTTTTGAATGATTGGGCCAGTTGGTGTCTGTGTTGGGCATGCCCTACCTCACTTCTCTTTGGGCCACCTTTTTACTCTAGCTATTGATGTGGGGGCCAGTGTAGTGTGGTCACAGAACACTATGAAGACTTCACCTTATCTGCCTGTATGGAGTAGGGGGAGACAGAAATATCAGCTGATGCTAAGTGATTTTGAGGAAAGTAAAACAAGAAAGTGGGGGGAAGCACATTTGGGAGGGGGAATTATGATTTTTCTAAAAAAGTGGTCAGTGGAGACTTCCCTGGTAATACAGATACTTCTCAACTTACAATTGGGTTATATCCAGATAAACCTATCCTTAGTTGAAAAGATCACAGTAGAAAATGCATTTAATACATGTAACCTACTGAACGTCATTGCACAGGACATAGTACTTTCTTAAATGTCAGCTATTCATTGTGGTATCTGATTGGGAGCTGCTTCTGAGTGCTACTGCCTTATATCAGAAGAGAATATTGTACTAGCCTGGGAAAAGAACAAAATTCAAAATTCAATGTATGATTTCTATGGAATGTTCAGACCATACTGGAGGGTGTGTGAGGAAATGTGGAAGCAGACATACTAGTTAGGAAGCTATTGTAATAATTCAGTTAAGAGATACAACAGGCTTTGTAAAAGTTAGAAGCAATAGATGGGAAGGAGATGAAGTGAGACTCTAGGTATATTTACAAGAGAGAACCAATAGGATTTGCTAACTGGCAAGATGTGAGACAACTCTGAGAGAGAAGTAAAGGGTAATCTCCAAGTTTTAGTTGAGAAACAGGAAGGAAGAAGGTGCTTTTAAATGAGAGTAGGAAGATATTACCTACAGCCATATCACCCTGGTATCTGACCCCACTTGATTTCAGAAGCTAAACACTGTTGGGCCTCATTAGCCCTTGGTTGGGAGACCTCCTGTGAATACTGTGTGCTGTCCACTCTTGAAATAGTCAGCCATTGAAAATACCACAAATAGCAGAGAAGCACTGACATAGTGCTGGGCATGGCACAGTGTCAGGGCGTGTCTCTTTCTGTTGTACATAGAGTTGCAATGAGTTGGACCCAACTTGAAGGCACCTAACAACAACAACAAGGAAAACATTGTCAATTGGTAGATTTGGGGGTACAGTGAATTTGAGATACCCACGGCACATCAAAATGGAAATAAAAATTAGGCAATAGCCTAAGTATATGTGTCTGGGGTTCAGCAGAATTGCTGGGATGCATTGGAAGTCATGGTCATATAAATGACATTTAAAGTCACAAAACTGATGAATCAAAGGGGTATTGTGTAAAGAGAATGATGAAAGGTCTGAGGACTGAGGAGGAGGGGCACCACTGTGTGGTGGTTGAGGAGCCAAGAAGAAACCTTCAAAGGAGCAAGAGGAGGAGTGGACATGGAGGGAAAGGAGAACTAGGAGAAAAGGAAGTCACAGAAGCCAGATGAAAAAGGAAGTTCAACCTTGTCAAGCACCGAGGAGAGGGATGTAAGATGAGCTTTGAGAGTTAGTCATTGGACTTAGCAATGCAGAGGACACTGCATTGGAGTGTGTTGGAGGGTGTTCCCCCTCCAACCCTTGGAGGGTGTTCCCAGAAGAATGGTAGAAGAAGAAGCCACAGGAGTTCAAAGGAAGGGAGAAGAAAATTAAGAACAGTGAACATAACTTGTAAAAAGAAGACCAGAGTGGAAAAATAGCTAGAGGGGGTCTGTGAAGTCAAAGGAAGGAATCTTTTGTTAATATGGGAGAGATAATAGCATGCATTCAAGTTATTTGAAACTATTCAGTAAAGAGGGAAAACTGGTGATTCAATAGAAGAGAAAGACCTTTGGGACATTGGTCTTGAATAAGCAAGAGATCATTTGACCCATGGTATAAGAGACCTAGGATAGAAACAGTTTGTACAAAATGTCAGGAGGACAGGAAGCTAGGAAGAATACAGGGGAGTGGTTGTGTGGATGCACAGGGTGGTGAGAGATAGTGATGAAAGTTTTTGGGAATTGTCCTTTCATTGTTTTTATTTCCTCTGTAAAATGGAAAGCAAGATCAACAGTGGAAGTGAAGATAAGAGAGGAGATGTGAGGATAAAGAAAGAGGTTTGAAATGGTCCTCTAGAAATGTGGGAGGATGACTGGGTTGGGAAATATATATGGTTCCTGAACAACATTAGGGGTCCTTTCAACAATAGTGGGGCATATACATTTAGAGTTGTGTGCTTTTTTCAGCAGTGTTCAGCTGAGTGTAGGGACAGAATAATCAGAGTTGAATTTAACCAACATGGAGTTTTGTCAGACTGATACGATAAAATGAGATGGGCAAAAGGGAACTGAGTTTGCACACAAGGGAGTGATCTTCATGATAAGATTTGTTTTATACTAAATAGATTAATGTTCTCCTTAAGTCGATTCCATCATCTGACTTTAGATTTTCCATTAAAGGTGACACCTTTCATTCATCTATTTTTGGAATCCCATCTTTGGAATCTTTTTTTGTGTCTTTTTCCCTTTAGTCTCCAAACACACCCAGTCACCAAGCAATGGCTCTCACATCAGCTTCATCCTCACCAATCCCACTCCAGGTGAGCACAGGAGCTGAGTATGCATGGAGGAAATAGTGCAGAACAAAGTGAAAAAAGAAAGCTGAAGTGATAATATGGAGGTTCTAGAACCTGGTTTGCAGAATAGTATTCTTAATTAATGGGGAGTCATAGGCTTCTTACATGGTGACATGTTTGCAGAATGAGTATTCCAGGGGAACCAGCAGAAAGCTGCATGATTCAGATGTAACTGAAGAGATCTGAGTCGAAGAATAATATTTTTTAATGATGCTCTTTCAATGAAGTGAATCTTCACATCATATATATGATTTAGAAGAATTTCCAAATTAAGTGATACTGGGGAGATACTAGAGGTATGAATAAAAATAGATAGCTTTTGCATTTGTCCAAAATAAGAGCTAATACTAGCTGGAAATAGAGCAGTAGCAGTGAAAATTGAGAAAGGGTGACTAATGAAAAGACACTGGAGATAAAAGAGAGAATTTTGACTAGTAATTGAACATGAATATCAAGGAGAGGAGGAGAGTTAAAAATGTCTCTATATCACCATGATGCTTTGAATTCATGAATTCATAGGCAGGACTTTTAGAAAGACTCATCTGGGCAGTTGCATGGAGTCTCATGCAGTTACAGTCAAATGAGGTCAAGGGCTACAGTCTCATGAAGACCATATTGGGCTGGGCATAAAACTTGGTTTGTTCAAGTGGCCATTGCTATTGAGATTTAGGCATTCCAAGCCTAAAAATCTTTAACCTCTGGCTTTATGGAAAAATTTGCTAACTCCTTCCTTAAAACACAATATATCCTAAGTGGGAACTTTCAGACTGGTCAGTTATGGCCTTTGCTGTCTAGCTAAACCATATCACATGTAATGAAAAACTACCATATAAATGCAGTCATACCCATAAAATGATCAAATTTCTCCCTAATAGTAGAAGGGCAATTCCTATTTCTAATTTCCTACCTCCAGAGATGTTCCCTAAGACAAGACAAAATACATGAACTGCACCCAGTTTTAAACATTAATTTTGAGATCTTAGCCAGACCAGATGGTTAGAAAAGCTAAATACTATTGATTTATTTCTTACCCTTTATGAAGCAACATTAGAGACAATGGACCTTTTCAGAACAAATGAGAATAAACAACAGAATGCAGATCACAGAAGAATTAATAACAAATGCTATTGAATTTTATTATGCTATAATTGATTTTGTTTATAGAAGAAGCACTAATTATTAGCAAATTGAGAACTACACAAACTAAACCTGATCTAATGGGAAGGATGGACTGGTGTGTTTCACAGATGTCACTTTTCCTTACATAGCATTGTAACCAGAGCACCTAATACCTTGAGAATGCTCTCTTGAAAATGCAATTAATTATCCATCAAATATCTTTTGAGTATTTAGTACAGATTAGAGGTTTGTAAAGCAGAGATTAATAACATCTGATCCCTGCAAACAATATTGCCATACAGTAGTGATTTCTGTCCCAGAGGTAAAACAATTGTTCTTACTTTCTGGGTCACATACCGTATTGAGAATATGACCAAAGTTTTAAATACTATTTGAAAAAAATATGGATAGGCAAAAACAATATTACAGATAACTTGAAGAGGTTTTTGACTTCCTAAAAATGTCACTCATGGAAGTCTATTCAGGGCTTAAGCTCACTTTCAGAATCTTTTTGGACCATGATGGGCACAAGTAAAAGAGTGAGTCGGTGTGTACATACTTGAGTATGCATGCACACATTTGTATGTGCATGTGTGTGTTGGGGAAAAAGGTAAGACTTCACATAAAAGTTGTGTCTTAGCTTCTTTAAGAGATTAAGGTGGAAAAACATTTTCTAGGTGAGCTTATGCAAAAGTAATGAGATATAATTTGGGAGGGGAATTTGGAAAGTCAAGGCAGTTTGGTAGGAATGATACAATTTTACAGTGGAAAAATAACACTTGGAAAAGAGACTAGAAAGGAACTAGAAGCTGGATCACAGTCATCTTTATTTATTATATCAGAAAAGGCTGTCTCTTTTTCATGAGAGGTCATGCAATCCTAAAGGGGGTACACACTATGGTATGTGCCATTCACCACAGAATACTTACTGCTGTTAGGTGCCATGGAGTCAGGTCGAATTCTTAGTGACCCTATGTACAACAGAATGGAACACTCCCAGCACTGTGCCATGCCCAGAACTATTTCAGATGCTTCTCTGCTATTCATAGGGTTTTCAATGGCTGATTGTTTTGGGATTGTTTTGGGATTGTTTTGGGAGTGAGCTGCCAGGTCCGTCTCCCATTTCTGTGGTGCTGGGGATTGAACCCAGGGCCTCAGAGCACACAGGGTAGCACTCTAACAACTGAGCTAAACTCCACATACATATTTGCTCTGCCTGGTTGTTTATTGTTTACTTTCTCTTTCCTTGATTGTTTTTGTTCTCCTAAACAAAATTAAGTCCACACATACACATGCACACACACACACACACACACACACACACACACACACACACTCACACATATATATCTCATAGAATTTAATTTACTTTTGTAGCAATCTTTTTTATTCAGAAAACTGGGATCTAGAGAGTAACTAATTTATCAAGTTCACACAACTGTAAGTGGCAGAACTGAGAATTGCACATCCTTTTTGTCTGACTCCAAGTTTTATATATTTTCCCCGGGGAAAAGATACTGAACAAATACTTCTTTCTTTCCTTCTTTTTTTTTTTTAAGAATAACTGGTAATTTCTGGCTAACATAAGACAACTCCTTAGAGTAAATCAGATTATTAATTAAAATTATACTTTTAAAAAGGCCAAGAATTTTGTAGGCGATAGGTCTCGTTTCTTTCTTTAGTGATCCTTCAGTCTTACCTATTTTTACTTTGGTTTTTAATTTTGGTAAAAAGAAAGTTGGAGGAAGGCTTATCACTGTGCTTGACCTGAGTAAAACGGACAGACTGGAAAGGATTAGAAAGGCTAAAACCTGGATTAGAAGTGCTGGGAATTCCTCCACAATCCAGAGTCTACACCATAGAGAAAATGACTGGGCATCATGAAGTGAATAATGCATGAAGTATTTTTAAAAATTTGTTTCCAAGCTTCCCCAGGGATGACAAAAATATGCAATTACATAGCTACATAGTAGAAAAGGCAATGATGGCGGAGAGATAGAAGAAACTCAGTATATTTGCAAATATAGTTGCTCTAATGTCAAATGTCACTTGAAATTCTCTCTCCTAGTTTTGTGTTTTGGCATAATAGATTATTTCTAGATGGCATTTCCAAAACTCAAAACTGATTTACACATTAAGTCCTAGTCTACTGAGAACCACATGCTATTAAAGACTATAGATTCTATAGTGACAGGGCAAGAAGGAAGGGGCAGTACATAAGTGTATTTTGGTTGGATAAGATTGAGAACACGAAGTCATGAGGGAGAGCAAGCTAAGGAGTAGCTCCTGACATGACCCACCAGCATCGGATAAATGCCGTTTGAGGATTTTTAAAATTCAGAGGGAGAGAAAAGGCAATGGTGACTAAAGATGTCAAAAGGGAGGAGGCTTCAGTAGATGAATCTGGTTTAGTACATAATCATGCTCACGGCCTGCTTCTATCATAATACAAGGTCCACTGAAATAACTTATAATGAAGCTCATGCAATCCCATTAACAAGAAAGGCAAACAATGTCAAAGGCACCACAAAGTGTTGCACAGATGAGGAGCAGGCCATGTGGAACAGAAAATGTTGAGTGCTGTTTGTCTGTGTGCCCTCCTCTGTGGAAGATGACCTTTCATCCTGCTGTCCCAGAGCCAAGCAAGTCATAGATCTGTTTACGTGGAGGTTGCTATGACCTCTTCAGCATGTTTTCTTCTCAGCTGGATCCCAAGCATAATCCCATTCCACAACCTTGCATCATCTCCTCGGAACACAGCCAGGTGGAAAGGGAACAGCTGGAGAGGGATGATTTGTAAAGATCCCCAAGGATTCTACACAGGGTCCAGAAATCCCCTCTTTACTTAATACACTTGAGGAGCCTGAAGTCACTTTTATCAAACAAAATTGCAGTGTGCGGAGAGAGAAGTAAAATGCAAGTTTGAATAGCATGACCATATTACAAGGCAACAGACATTTGCAACAAGGCTAAAAGTTCTGTATACTTGGTAGTATTTAGTAATAGGATGACAGACATATTTACTAATGCCTAAGAACAGATGCTGTGGACACAATAGGGCATAAAGTCCAGCAGAAAATGCATAAAGTCCTACTGCATTTAAATAATTGAAATAACATATGTTAAGGGTACTTTCAATTGTCCAGTGTCACTGCTCACATTATGGTTCATTTTTTAAAATAATCGAAGTTTCTATAATGACTCTAGAACTGTTGATAGATCCCTATAATGAACTGGAATTATTTTAAGAGGATATCAGCTGTTATCATTTAATCTTATCTCATTCCTCTAAATTGAAAGACACAATTACTACCACAAATCTTAGAGAAATATGAAGCAATTTTTCTCTATATTGCAGTTCTTTGAATAAATTTCATTACTGCTCCATGATTTACAAGCTGAGTATTATTGCAGAAGTTTTTAATCTCTCTGTGCCTGAGTCATTACAGCTACAAAATGGAGATACTATTAGAATTTACCTGACACAGTTATTTGCAATTGTTGTTAGGTACTGTTGAGTCATGTTCAACTCATAGTGACCCTCATAGGGTTTTCAATGGCTGATTATCTCGGGATTTCCTTGCGAGTAGATTGCCGTGTCCTTCTCCCATTTTTGTGGTGCTGGGAGCAGTACCTGCTACCTCAGAGACTACAGAGTGGTGCTCTACCAACTGAGCTAAATCTCAGCACTATTTGCAATTAAATAAGATAATATAGGTAAAGGGTTTAGCAAAATGACTGTGACATAAAAAGTGTTCCTTAGTCCTAGCTATAATAATCTGTATTATCATTATTATTCATTCAAGTTCAAGTGTCTTCTAGTAGATCAAGAGTATACTAGTTTTAAAATGATAAGGTGTTTGAAGATAGTGTATAACTTCTGATTAGTAAATTCACATAGTTATCACTAATGTCTAATTTGAAAACTTTCTAAATTTTCTTGGTAAGAGAGTCATATATAATTGAGAAGTTTTTTTTTTTTAATATCTCAAACTCTAGAAGTGTCCAAGTTTAACTTTCAGGCATGGTAATATTGAATTATAACAAATCTGAAAATATCAATGATTAGAATTTGTTGATTATCATATGTGCATCAAGTATTTGTCTAATTTCTAGATATTATATGCTAAATCTTTGAGGTTTTATAATTTTAAAAACAACTGTGTCAAATAGAAGAAGTCAGAAACGATGTTTGTGAGCTCTTAACTCATCTTGTTTATTCTATTAGGGTGCCAGATTCTCAAGCTTTGTTAAGAAATGTTCAGAGATATGTGGAAAGGAAAGTGTTTTGAAATCTGAAAAGAGAACGTGCATCACTGCCCATCTTCTGCTTCAGAATGGAGACCTCTCTTTGTTTAAAGGCCAGTCAACCATTGTCTCTGGGTATTCATGTACACACTCCAATGACATAAATGGGAGTGTCAGTGTGGAATCTTTCCAGACTTGGATGCATCATGTTTTGGGTTCTTTAGACTTAACCATTTTCATAGTTTCCAGGCTTAGAATCAGAAGTAACAAGAATTAAATGCCCCATTAATTTTCTGAAAGCTTTAAGTATCATTTAATTGGGCTAATTCCTGATCTGTTAAGTAAGAAAAGTTTCCCAGATCTCTGTGTAGAAATATAATGCCTTGAAGTGGTTAATACTTTCATGTTCTGGAAGATCTTCCATCCTGATTTATCATTATCTTGGCTTCCATAATAGTCATTCATAGATATCTGAAGGAAGGTTCTAAGACAATCTTTTCTATAGATAGTTTATACACAAAGTGATACTAGAAAGTAAGAAGTGAAAGCTGGGCGTGGTGGCGCATGCCTATAATCATAGCAGCTCGGGAGGCAGAGGCAGGAGGATCACAAGTTCAAGACCAGAGGCAGTCTGCGTAACTTAGCGAGACCCTGTCTCAAAAAGTAAATGAAAATGGGCTGGGGGTGCAGCTCCGTGGTACAGCATTTGCAAAGCATGCAGGCACAAGGCCCTGGGTTCAAGCCTCAGTACCGCATAAAAAAAAAAAAAAGAAAAAAGGAAAAAAGAAAAGAAAAGAAAAAAGAAAGAAAAAAAGAAGTGCTGGAAGTTTGAACTGGAAAGACAAAATGCTAATTAACCTAAGGATGCATTATTGAATTGATCATACCAATAGTTCTCAATTCTGTGGTTTCCCTGGAAGAGCCTATGGAATATGTTTAAGAACTGATCAACTGCATAGCAAAAAGAGTGAGTATTTGTCCTTTAGTTTCCATCTCACATTCGTCAAGGAAAACTTCACTGGCACTTACTCCCTTGCACTTCTGAATGGTGTATTGGTTCTTGCAGATTTCCCATGTGGGTACATCAAACCAAACCAAACAAAAAACACCAAGGCAGGAAGTGAAGGATACTTAGCCTAGTCCTGAGTCAAATACTGTCAGGATATGACTTTGGGAAGTTCATCAAATCTTCAAAAAACTGACCACTATGGTAGAGCTGAAGTAGAATATGGACAACGTTTGAAGTAGAGACCATCCTTTTTAGCTATAGTTAATCCCTCTCATCTTTTAGTTTCTTTCATTCTCTCTAATCCTCCACAGAGTCCCTTTCAAGACGGTGCCTAAACTTGCAAGGATGTAATAAAAAAGGGTTAGTTGAATGAGCTACAGTCCTCACGACTACAGCTAGTCCCAAAGCTAGAATCAATATTTTATTTCCTCTACCATCCATTTTTAATTTCCCTTATATTTGGCCAGTAGCTGGTCTCATTGATGAAGTGACCCCAGAACTTTATATATAGAGGTCTACACACAAAGTTGCTTTGCTATTCTTAGGCTGTGGTTGCTACAATTGCTGATTCTTCTATCACAGTGTATAGAAATACCAAAAGCCATCCCAGTGTGCCTTCTCCTTTCTAGGTGTATCCTGCCTAGCCCCAGTGTGGAACAAGTCTAACTCAACTGTCCGTGATAATTAAGGTCAATTACTATCTCAGTGGCCTGCAGCCGTAGCCCTGTGGAATCCGATCCTGTCAGATCTCGGAAGCTAAGCAGGGTGGGGTCTGGTTAGTACCTGGATGGGAGACCGCCTGGGAATACCAGAAGCTGTAGGCTTGGGAGAAGGACCTGGCAACCCCCTCCCAAAAAATCAATCTGCCATTGAAAACCCTATGAACAGCAGAGAAGCACTGACAATAGTGTTTCCCCTGTTGTACAGAGGGTCGCTATGAGTCGGATACCGACTTGACGGCACCTAACAACAACAACAACAACACTATCCCAGTGTAGTTAACTCTTAGCTTGCTGATCTAGCATGATGAGGAATGTGACTAGACAACAGCTGTAACTCCAAGAATAGAATCCTTACATTGTACCCTGATGGAAATTGCCTGGGAAACAGAACTTCTGATATGACCTAAAGTGATGATCATACATTCTGAAAATAGGTCACTAGGAGTGATTGTGAGAACTACCAATCCCATATCCACCTTTTGTTCCTAGGCCTGCATATTCTTTTCTCTGAGGATATAGAATTGGCAATGGGTTATTGGTTGAGAAGATAGACCATGTTCTATAGAACTGTGTCCCAACCTTGCAGAATGCTGTGCCTGAACTGGTTGGTGCCTTTGCAAAGCCACTTAACAGGCTGAAATGTTCCTGTGGATTCCAATAATTCCAGTGGATTCTGTGTATATGTGCCCATTCTTATACTTCCTTCCATGTTAAATTGGTGGGCTAGAACAAGACAATGCTCTATGTGATCCCATATCAATGGTTCATACCTTACGTGACATAGGGTAGGGCTACAAATGGCTCAGTAGGGATGAAAAGAAAAACTAGGCTTCCATTCTGGAGGGATGATACTAGGAGGAAAAGGTATAATTAAGGAAATTTAAATTAGATGGTTGGCTACTCTCCTCAGGGATAGTGCCACATTGCTTCTGGGGTTGGACATTCAGCAGTGGCAGTAGCTGCATCATCCTTCGTGAGAGAAAGCTCAAGTTAATTGGCTGATACATAGCCCATATCCTTGACATGATGACTATTCCATTCATAATTCATTGTGTCAGCACCATCTTGACTGACACCCAAGGATTGGTCCTCTTGTCCAATTGGTCATTGAATTTCTCTTCTGTGGTGGATGTCCCTCAGTAGCCACAAATACCAGGCATGAATATCTCTAAATTCTATGCCCGCTTCTATTATTCTATCTACTTGCTATGCCTCTGATATTTGCTATGCCTCTGATATTTGCTGTTCCTTCAGGTAAAGGTATCAGTGTCTGAGTTAGGAAAAGAGTTGATGGACCTTTGTTGTTGTTGTTGTTAGATGTCGAGTCGGTATCTGACTCATAGCGACCCTCTGTACAACAGGGGAAACACTATGGTCAGTGCTTCTTTGCTGTTCATAGGGTTTTCAATGGCAGATTGATTTTTGGGAGGGGGTTGCCAGGTCCTTCTCCCAAGCCTATAGCTTCTGGTGTTCCCAGGCAGTCTCCCATCCAGGTACTAACCAGGCCCAACCCTGCTTAGCTTCCAAGATCTGATGGGATCGGATGCCACAGGGCTACAGCTGCAGTGATGGACCTTTAGATCCATTCACATGCTAGCATTTTGACATAGGAGCTATTCATGCTTTCAGGTGACTGCAGACCATCCAACATCTGAGTGCTACCATAGCAGAGACCTTTGGAGTGAATTGCCCAACTAAGTCCTTCCCAAATTCCTAACCTAATAAATGCAGATCAAAATAAAATAATTGCTCCCACAATTTTGGGTTAATTTGTTAGGGAACAATAACACTGGAGCTAATTACCATGGACTAAGTACTCTGCTCCATGCATTATCCCAGTCAACTCCTTTATTCCTGACAACACTGCAGAGTAAATGCTATTTTCAATTTAGAGATGAGGAAAGTAAGCTTTAAAAAGTTTAACTCTCTCAATGTCATTCAGCTAAGTAGAAAAAAAAGTTGAAATGTAAACCCAACTCTGCCTAACTAACTGGAACCTGAGACAGAAGATCAAAAGATTCTTAAATTTGTAAAGTAATGTCCACTCACCAAATAGAAAAAAAAGGTAACATAAATGATATTAATTGACCGAGAAAACTCACATTTAAATAAAATAGTTAAAGTACTTTCCGGAGTTCAGCATGTGCAGGCTGGAAATGAAAAATTTGGCTGAAAGGCCCCTAGTGAAAAACAAATTTAACTATTACCATATGAATTTTCTTGCCTGAATAGTGCTGATGCCAAATTGCTGAGCAAAAGGTATTGGAAATGATCTCTAACAACTTTTGTAAAGATGTTCTGGCATAAAAATGAAGAGCAATTCGTTTTGAAATACTGAAAAGCATGAGTGAAAATATAATTAGTATCTGTAAAATGTGAGTAATTATAGTGATTTGACCTTTGATGAAATTCTAGTTCTTTAATATATTATTATCCATTTAACCTAACATTAAAAAAAAGTGAAATCAATTTCTTTGCTTTTCATAACCTTTATAGGTCAAATGTCAAAACAGAAATATCAAATTTAAGCTACTGTATTGTATGCCAAGATGAGGACTTAAAATTATGTCTGTTCACACATGACTAAAAATATTTTTATTTGTTCTGATTGTGTATGTGGTTTATAATTTATTTATACCAATGAAGAAATACTTTCCATTTTATTCTGTTTGACTTACAGTTTTTTACATATAAACTTTAAATAGTGGCAAAGAAACTTTTCACCCCTAATTATCCCTACTTTTCGGATTGTTCTCATATCTTCTTCAGGGATTTTCTGCTTCATCTTTCTATAGTATTTGGTATTTAGGGAATACATTGGATATTTAGAGTATACTTATTAGGATTTAAATATTTTGACCCATAGTTCTCAAATACTAGCATATGTAAGAATCATCTAGAGAATGTATAATAAAAACAGATTCCTGGATCCACATGGACTGAAAACTGCTGGATTGAAGCTTAGTCTACTTGAAAGAAGACTCTTGGAATTTCTTTTGCACATGAACTGTGATAAACCTATGTACCTCAAAATCTCATGTAAATTATCTTAGTATTTTTGTGAAGTAATCATCTCTCTGCTATGTCCCTTTTTGTTATTAAATTAGTGTAATATATTAAGAGAAGGTGGCTTTGAGATCTGTATTCTTAGTGTTATTGGAGTCCATGTGCAAAAGAAACCCCAGCCCTCATCCTCAATATGCCAATTTAAGAGATGAGTAATGATAAATAAAAAGTAGAGGAAGGAGACTAAATCAATGGGCACCTTGGGAAGAAGAACAGTTAAAAGTGTCCTAAGACCCCAACTCTGTCTTTGGAGAGAATTTACTTTGGAGAACTTACATAAGCTTCAGTTTTAAGTAGAGGAAAAGATAAGGTCAGGGGCAAGAGGTATGCATAATTAAGCAGTCCTGCTCAGAGTGCAATCTAGGTTTTGATTTTGCAGAGTGATTTCAGGAAATTGTTGTCACTGGTAGAGGGGTTATTTGCAGTCTCCTGTCAAAGAGATGTTATTAATTAAACTTTCCCAGATCCAAAGTGACTGTAGATTTAGGATAAAGCCTGGAGGTCTTTAGATGCTCTTGGGATCAGAAACAAGACAGTTGTGGGTCCAAGTGAGGAGTTAATGCTTTTGTTGTTAGGTGCCATCAAGTTGGGTCTGACTCATAGCAACCTATCTGCAACAGATTTTGTCATGCCCGGCATTGTGTCAGTGCTTCTCTGCTATTTATAGGGTTTTCAATGACTGATTGCTTTTTGGGAGTAGCTTCCAAGCCTGCAGCACCTGATGTGGAGATCTCCCATCTAAGTACTAACCACACCCAACCCTGTTTAGCTTCCAAGATATGATGAGATTGGATGCCAGGGTGGAACAGCTGCAGGCAATGCTTTAGTAAAGGCAATTTATAAGTATGTATTACCTTGAGAACTCTACCAAGTGTGAAACTTGTTGATGTGGAATAAGAACAAATTCCTTAAGTAAAAGTATAAAATAAAGATAATACATAATTTGTGGAATTTGTCAAAGCATTTCAAAATTGTCAAAGATAAAATTAGTTGATATGGAGGTTTGTTTCCAGCATGATAGTGTGAAGTGTTCCAAGGACCTCATTGCCAGAAAAAGTAGTGAAAAATATTTTAAAACAACTATTTAAAATATTTACAAATGGACCCAAGGGCATGTAGCAAATATTTATTCAAAAAATTCAAAGAATTTACTAACACTTAACAAGACCAGTGGGTGTTTATGGTATTTTAACCATTCCTTCCTTCACCCTCCAGTCTTGTCAAGATGCAAACTCCTCTTCAAACTTATGCAGCCAAGAACACTGGCCTCCCTCTCATCCTAAATCCAATCAGAGAGCTATTTTCCTGTGGAAGGTAAGACTAGCATTTTTCATTTTGCTCCAAGCTTCTTGTTTTGACATTAAGTTCCATGTAAGTGTAACTGAAAAGTGGGAGCTAATTCTCTCATTCCTCCTACTGAGCCCTCACCCATGGGACAAAGACTCTACTTTCCTGAATATAGCATCACTGAAAATACTAGAGTAAATTATTTCCCTTGGCTTGTAAGGTAGAAAGAGGTTCCAGACTGAGATGCAAACTGAGACAACAGCATCCAAAACAGTAGATTTGTTACTCAGAGAGAAACATTTCCATACCCCAGCTCTAGATCCATGGCACGAAAGTTTTCATCTATGGCAAGAATTAGGCTATAAAATAAAGAGTTCTGAATCTCTCCCCAAAGGAACTGGCTTCATTTGCAACAGAATATGGAGAATTTTAAGTGTAAGTGATTATGGAAACAGGCAATTAGGAGATGGTAGATTGGTAGATTCATTTGGGCCATAGGCTAAATTGTTGATTAGCTAATTTGTCAGGCAGAACTAGGAAAAAAGACAACTAGTTGTGTCCCTCTTTGTGCAAGAATAAATTTCAAATACTTATTTGAGGAGATATCCTTCAAAGGTAACCACATTTGGGGCTGCGAATCTAGCTCAGTAGTAGAGTGCCAGGAAGACCAGAAACCGAATCAAATTAGATTACATCAGTCTGCAGAATAATTGCATTGTTGAAGACAATGGAGAATCACTTGACAATTACTGGAACTAAACAACTGGGTGTGGTCTGGGAAAGAGACATAGAGAGATCTGACAAAATATTCCCATCTCAATGTGATTGTGGGTTATCCAAGGCTCTGTCCCTTGAAGGACAGCATCAAAGCCTTCCTAAAACAATAAGTAGGGTGTGGTAGGTGATATACTTCACTAAAATAATCCACTTACTCACTAAAAATATAAAAATCAATAATAATAACAAGCTCTGAAGGAAGGGAACAGTATCCAGATTAGCTATAAAATACTATTTATGATGTGATTTCTAACAAAAATTATGAGACATGAAAATAATAAAAACATAAAATCTAAGGAAACAGACACTAGAGGCTGACTTTATTAATAACCATATTTAATGTGAAGATAAATTGATAGAGATTATGAAATCTGAAGGACAGAGGAAAAGAACTCAAGAAATTTTGAAGAAATAATGGCTGAAATATCAGAAAACATTGAGGAAACTAAGGAGCTTCTAGGAAGTTCAATAAACTCCAGGTAGGATAAATGCAAAGAGATTCATAGAAAAGCCGTATTAAAAATGCTGAAAGCCACATGAAAGGAAAAATATCTTGATAGCAACAAGAGAACTTTAAAGAGGAACTTTAATAAGAATAAAGGTAAATTCTCATCAGAAATATTAGGTAGCCTGATAGATATATTAACAGCCAAAGTAGAAGAAGGGGATTCTGATTGACTTCCAAATTCAGCCATGATGAATGAACCCAGGTATGAAACAAACCTCCTAAGACATTAAAAAGATGTTCTAATGGACCCCACACCCTAATCAATAATCAATGACCAAACCTCAGTATAAACAAAGGCAGACCAATCTAAGACACCAGTGATGGGCTTATTCTTTTGAAAGTATTTTGCAAGTCCATTAACTCATTCTACAAAACAAAGACCTTAGGCCCCATACTCGCTGAACTATAAAAGATTATTGAACAAGGGGCTTTCCCAGGCCAGAGCTTGAGTTCCTGTGCTCAAAGCTCATGCTGCACTGGGCTGATGTTACACTGGGGTCATGCCCTGGTTTAAACAAAACTAGAGGAAACACACCCATTTCCTCTTTGTTCTCTCTGCCCTTCTCTCTTTTCTTCTTCTTTTCCTATCAGGTGGTCACATGTACAACTCCTCTTCTCTAGGGCAGCTCCTTGTGAGGTACTGTTCCCTTGGGCCAACCATCTTCCCTGTCTATTCAAGCACTTTTCATTTCAAAAGCTTTTTAAACTCTTTTTCTGCTCTCTTTTTCTGGTTTTTCCTTCTCCTCGGGAGTAAGAATATCCTTATGCTAGTTCACCCAAAGAACTAAGGTTTTTCTAAGCTCTTTTTCAGGTTTATCTAAACATCTCCAAATGCCTTAGTTTTCCCCAGCAATTATTCCTTAAAGATGTTCTATCTCTTTCAGTAAGTCTTGCCTTTGTTCTGTACTACAACTTCTGTGTTGTGTATAAATTCTTCTATACATTGAATATAAAGACCAGCTTCCTGGATGCATGTTCTCCAATGATAGAAGCAATGGAAGCCAAAAAGTGATGGTGGTGTGGTGTGGTGATGAGTGGTAGTAACATAACCAAAGGGCTCAGTGGGAAAAAAAATAGTGTAACAAGAATCCTAAATCCAAAAAAAAAAAAAAAAAAAATCTGTGTTTCAGAATTGAAACAAAAATGACATTAACAGGTAAACAAAGAATGAGACAATTTGTTGTTAGCAGACTTGTTTTGCAACAAATACTAAAGGAATATTTTTAGGTTAAAAGCACATGATGTTATATTTTTGAATGCAGAGAGAGAGAGAGAGAGAGGGAGAGAGAGAGAGACAGACAGACAGACATATGCAAAGGTAATTCTGTAACTACAAGACTATGGATGCATATTTCTCTTAGCTAATTTAAAAAGCAACTATAGGCTGAACATTATGGCTCATGTTTATAATCCTAGCTACTTGGGAGGCTGAGGCAGAGGATCACAACTTTAAGGCCAAAAGCAGCCTGCACAACTTAGTGAGACCCTATCACTAAAATAAAAGTAAAAAAAACGGGGATGGGGTGCATCTCAGTAGTGGAGCCCTTGCCTATCTTATAGGAGGTTCTGAGTTCAATCCCTAAGTACTGCAAAAAGAAAAAAAATAGCAATTATATAAGACAAATTACTATACATATATATGTACTAAAAATAGATGTGTAATGTATTTGCCAATAACAGTAAAGGAGGTTTGGTGGGAGTACAGTTCAATTAGACTAAGGAAATGATTCCAGATGGTAACTGAAATCCACAGAAACAAATGAGTAGATACTGAAATGATAAGAAGTTTAATATAACAAGAGCTGTAAATGTATGCATGCTTTATTTTTTGGCTTCTTTAAAAGGCATAAAATTATATAAAGTAATAATTATAGCATGAAATGTTGAGTGTGCAGCATTTATAGAATGTAGTACATATAGCAATACTACTAAAAGGGAAAAAGAGAATGGAGCTATAAGAGTAATATTTCTATATCTCATTGAAATTTAGTATAAATCCCAAACTTTTCTAATAAATTAAGATGTATGTGGTATAGCCTAAAACAAATACTAAGATACTATCTCATAATATAAAGAAAACAATCATTAAAGAAGTAGTCTGCTACATTAGAAAATATTCACTTAATGAAGAAAACACAGTAAAGGACGGATAGAAGAGTGAAAAGACAACATAGAAAACAAAAATTTAATGACAGAAACCCAACAATAACAATAACATTAACTGTGAATGGATTAAATAATCTTATCAAAAGGCAGAGATTGTCAGAATGGACAAACATAAGAACAACTTTATCTGTGTAAAGAGATATACTTTAGATTCAAAGATACAAATAGGTTGAAAATAAACAGATAGAAAACCATATTATGCAACAACCAAAACTATAGTGGCTATAGTAGCATTAGAAAAAATAGATTTTAAAACAAAAAATATCTCTTTGGATATAAAGAGGGACATTTTATAATAATAAGAGTGACAATAAATCAGGAAAATATAATAAGTATAAACTCATGTCCACCTAACAACAAAGCATCAAAATACACAAAACAAAAACTGAAAGAATAAAGGAAAATAGAAAATTGAATAATAATGGTTAGAGTTTGTGAAGGAGGGCCCAGTCACTGATCTAGCTAATTCCATTTTGTTGCTAACTCCATCTTCTTTCTTTTGCTTCCTTCTAAATTCTCCTGAATCTTTTTCTCCTATATTTACTTTAGATGCCAGGAAAAACAGTCCTGATGGATGATCATCTCAAGACAAAGAAGCCAAACTTCTTCCAAACAAAGGAGGTCTTCTTGGCACCATCATAGCTGTGGATGGCCAATCCTGAGGTAATGGACTGAAATAATGATCAATTAGACCATGGCCAGACCAAGATGACCTGGACTACCAGGAAATCTCCAATTCTTGTGTTTATTTCTCTTTCTTGTATAACATTGATACTGCTGTAAGGACTTTGAAGACAGATCTTAGGTCATTAGATTTCTGTTCTTCCTAATATGGTCAAAATGAGAATAAAGCTGCTTTCCTGCCTTTACCACTGCTCATTTCCTTGACTGGCTTTCTGTGATGAGTGGCCATGCCTGTCCATTAGAGCTGAGCACCTGGGAGCTGAGGCCTTTGCTTTAATTTTGCTGACAATTTCATTACCCTACATAACCAATAAAAAACCAAACAATATTATCAAGGGAATAGAATAGTTGGATGGAAATATAAGCTGAGGAGATTTAACAGACATAATCAGAACACCCTACTCAATAATAGTGTACACATTCCTTACAAGTACACATAGAAAATTCTCAGATGTAGGCAATATGCTAGGCATAAAACAAAGCTCAAGAGTATTTCTCTGACTACAGAAAAATTGGGCAAACTTATACATATGGGGATATTTTAATATGTGTTCCTTAATAACCAATATAGTTTTAGGTGAATGAAAATAGAGATACTAAACCTTATGGGATACACCCAATCAGTGCTTGGGGGAAGATTTATAGTTGTAACTACTTATTTTAAAATAAAAAAAAGGTTCCAAATCAATAAACTAAACTTTAATACCCTAGTGAAAGAAAAGCAAATTAAATCTAAAGCAAGGAGAAGGAAGAAAATAACAATGATTAGAATGGAAATTAATGAAATAGAGAGTATAAAGACAATATAAAATTAATGAAACCCAAAGCTAGTTCCTTGGAAATATTAGGAAAACTGATAAACAGTTATCTAAATTCACTAAGGGGAGAGAGAGAGAACATGAGAAAAGACTCAAATTATTAGAATCAGATTTGAGAAAGGTGATATTACTATTGATTCTACAGAAATAAAAAGGATTATGAAGAAATAACATGGACATTTGTATGCTAATTAGACAATTTAGATATGCTACGATTCATTTCTCAAGGTTCATATACTAGTAGATTGGTTTCTAGTGTGGTAGTACTGAGGTGATGGAACCCTTAAGGATTGAGGTCAAGTGGATAGTAACTAGGTCATAGAGGTCCACTCTTATGAATGGATTAATTTATAAGTAAAGAGATTGAATTGGCAATCAAAAAATTAGCCATAAAAAAAATCCTTGCCCCAAACAGCCTCACCATTGGCTTTGAAGAAATAAAGAGATGGTGGTGCACACTTATAATTCATGTCCTCTAGAGGTAGAGTGCAGGGCTGGGATTTAGCTCAGTTAGTAGAGCACCACTCTGAAGTCTCTGAGGTCCTGAGTTTAATTCCCAGCACTGCAAGAATGGGAGAAGGACCTGGCAATCCACTCCCAAGGCAATCCCAAAACAATCTGCCATTGAAAACCCTATGAGGGTCCCTATGAGTCGGATACGACTCGATGGCACCTAACAACAACAACAACAACAGAGGTAGAGTGGCGTCTGGGATTTAGCTCAGTTGGTAGAGTGCTGCACTGCAGTCTCCGAGGTCCTGAGTTCAATTTCCAGCACCGCAAAAATGAGAGAAGGCCGTGGCAATCCACTCTCAAGGCAATCCCGAAACAGTCAGCCATTGAAAACCCTATGAGTGTTCCTATGAGTCGGACACCGACTCGACGGCATCTAACAACAAAAACACAGGTAGAATAGGGGGTTCATGATTTCAAAACCAGCTTGGGTTACATAGCAAGTTTGAGACCAGCCTAGGCTACATAGTGAGACCCTGCCTCAAAAAACAAAACAAAACTTACAAAACAAAATATTTAAAGAAGAATTTATGCCAAAGCATCACTGATTCTTCCAAAAGTAGAAGAGAGAAGAGTACTTTCCACCTCATTTTGTGATACAGCATTATTCTGAGACCCGAACTGAAGTCATCTCAAGAAGAAAAAAAACTACATATCAGTATCTCCTATGGATATCTACACAAAGAACCTTGTCAAAATGCTAGCAAACAGAATCCAGAAGCATATATGAAGAATTATGCACAATGACTAAAAGTTATTTATTCCAGGAATCTAAGCTGATTTAATGTTCAAAACAATTAATGTTAATATATAATATCAATAGAATAAAAAGCTCACAAAAGTCAAATGATCATCTCAATAGACTCCATATGAGCATTTGACAACATTCAACATTCCTTCATGATAAAAACACTGAACAAACTAGGAATAGAAGGGATTTCTTCAATATGATTAGCAGTCTACAAAAAATCCACAGCTAATAGCAGAAGAACAGATACTTCTGCCTAAGATCAGAAACAAATGAGGATATCAACCCTTGTTGTTGTTGTTAGGTGCCCTTGTGTCTGACTCATGGCGACCCTCATAGGGTTTTCAATGGCTGATTGTTTTGGGATTGCCTTGGGAGTAGTTTGCTACGTCCTTCTCCCTTTTGTGGTGCTGGGAGTCAAACTCAGGTCCTCAGAGACCGCAGAGCAGCGCTCTACCAACTGAGCTAAATCCAAGCCCCTATTAACCCTTATTACCTTAGCTTAATGCTGTATTAAACATTATAGCCAGGGACACTAGGAAGAAAAAAGAAATGAAAGGCATTTAAATTAAAAAGGGAAGGTGTAATCTCTACTGAATATGAAATGATCTTACATAAAGAAGAAACTAAGGGAGGTTGTTGTTGTTAGGTGCCCTCCTGTCAGTGTCCAATTCTTAGCGACCCCACTTACAACAGACAAAACACTATTGTCAGTACTTCTCTCCTATTCTTAGGATTTTTAACGGCTGATTGTTTTTTGGGAGTGTGTTGTCAGGTCTTTCTTCTATGCCTGCAGGAGAGAGAGAGAGCAAGCGCGTGTGCAAAGAATAAGAATGTTCTTAGAATTAATGACCAGTATAGGTGAAGGGTGTAACCTCAATATAGAAAAATCAGTTTGATCCAGGTGCTATTGACACCTATAATCACAGCAGAAGAGATGGAGGCAGGAGGATGAATGGCCAGAGGCAGCCTGCAGAACTTAGTGAGACCTTGTCTCAAAAGAAAAAGTGAAAAGGGGACTAGGGATGTTGCTCATGGTAAATCCCTTGCCTAGTGTGCACAAGGCACTGAATTCAACCTCCTAGTACTGACAAAGAAAAAGAAGGAAAAAAGAAGGAGGAGGAGGAGAAAGAGGAGGAGGAAGGGGAGGGAGGGGAGGTAGAGGGGAGAAAGAATAATCAATTTTATTTAGATATATTTGAGATGAATTTTTCAAAAACAAAATTAAGAATAGAATACCACCAAAAAGTAAAATATTTAGTGATAAATGTAATGAAAGAAGTATAAACTTCTCTGAAAAACTATAAAACATTACTGAAAGAAATTAAAGAATATCCAAATAAATGGAAGATTATCTCATGTTCATGGACTGGAAGACCTTATATTGTTGAAATGGTACTATTCTAGTTATGGAGCTTAATTGAGCCCTGATACTCTATCATACAAAATTATACATTAAAGTCCTAAACATCAGTACCTCAGAATGTAACCATATTTAGAGACAGCACATTTCAGGAGGTAATTAAAATAAAATGAAGTCATATAGGTTAGCCCTAACCCATTATGCCTAATGTCTTTATAAAAGCAGTAGAAAAAATGACAATAATCAAAATCAAATATCAAAACAATAATCAAAACAAAGATAGGCATATAATTGAATCTACAAATAAACCCTCATTTCTACAGTCACCTATTTTTATTAAAGGCATCAAGACCATTTAAGGGAGGAAGAATCATAGTTTTCAAGAAATAGTGCTGGGATAATTGGGTATCAACCTGAAAAGAAATGAAATTGCGCTCTCATCTCACACTGTAAACAAAATGAACACAAAATGGATCAAAAACCTTAATTTAAGAACTTAAACTATAAAAATCTTAGAAAAACCCTCAGAAATAAATCTTCATGGCCTTAAAAAACCTGAACAACAAAATTAGATAAATTGTTGTTGTTGTTGTTAGGTGCCGTCAAGTCGAGTCTGACTCATAGCGACCCTATGTACAGCAGATCGAAACACTTGCCGATTTTGTGCCAGGCAAACCATCTTATTTATGTTTAAGCCCATTGTTGCAGACACTATGTTAATCCATCTGGTAGAGGGTTTTCCTCTTTTCCGTTGACCTGCCACTCTTCCAAACATGATGTCCTTCTCCAGGGATTGTTCTCTCCTGACTACATGTCCGAAATATGTAAGACGCAGTTTGGCCATTTTTGCTTCCAAGGAGCACTCTGGTTGTACCTCTTCTAGGACAGATCTGTTGGTTCTTTTGGCAGTCCA